>CM055029.1:3492390-3737525 GCA_029204005.1 Salix udensis | reverse complement strand
GATAAATAAATTGAAAATCTATCAATCTATAATTTCAAGATATTATTGATAATAATAATAATATATATACATTTAAATTTAAATTTATTTTTAAAAATAAAATTGCTACAGAGGATTTATAATGAACAATAATTTCTTCTTAAGTACTTATTTATCAATTTGATATGCATAGTTTGAAATTAATTTTACATGTGATAATTTAAAATAGATCATATTATTGAAGATCCAAGAATTAAACATTAATCAATATAAATTTTGTGATTTGCAAATATAACAGTATACCTTAAATGTAAATGATCAAGTTTTATTAAACTATTAAAATTAGCTGTCTACGTTAATTTAATATTCTTAACTCTAAATATTTTCTGAGTAATTGCGAACACTGATAATAAGACAGATAGAAAATCTTTATTTGTTTCATTTTTATTATAAAAAAAAATCTCCTTGCAAAAACAATTTATTGCATGGAAATAAATAAATAAATAAAATTATACTCCCCATAATACACTTTGACAATTTTATAAAAGTGATGATAATATAAATTAACTTAACAATTAAATTATTTATCAAGTTAATGTAAACTCCGATTTTCCTTACAAAAGAGTCAATATTTGTTTATTTAAAAAGTTATTTATAATAAATTTAAATTATAATTATAAACTGTTTTTCCCAACGGTTTCCTCTACCGTTAGTTACAAGCATCCGCCAAATTGACCAAACCTTGCAAATTTCATTTTGCACCCCCACATATGATTCTATCTCTTCTTCTTCTTCTTCTTCTTCTTCTTCTTTGTATCTGCACAAAAACAGAGGAAAAAGCTCCGAGAGAATGTGCCGCCCCGCCGCTGTTGTAGTAGGGTTTGGTGGCAAGTAGCTGTTGCATATATGAATCTTCGTTTACAAGGTAATTAGTTTGGAAAGTGTTGCTGAGTTTTCAACTCTTATATCTCACTCATATATGGTTACATAAGATATATACAACCACTGTCACCAACTCCCTAGCTTCGCTTTTAATTTTTTTTTTGATGTTCATGTTTTATCGATCACAAAATTTTCTAGTTCACGATTTTAATGCGTCACCGAACTTGAACTTGTTTATTTCATCTAATGCGTTGGTGGGTCATTGTTACAAGATAGAGGGATGCGGGCGGAAAGAGGGTTTCTTGTAGTTGTCGTCTTGAAAGCAATTTATATTTTGCAGTTTCCTGGAATTGTCAATAGAATTTTATGTTTTTCAACATTGATATTGATGTGAATGTAGGTTGCTCAGGTTTCTTGTAATGGTTGCTTGAGAAGTGGTTTTCTTATAGTGGTCAATTATCATGAAAGTTAGATTTCTTAGTCATGTTGTGAGTGTTAGAGATTGTGGTGGCATTTTGTTATTAGTCTCACTAGTTAAGCTTTATTGAGATCTGAGAGAGGTGGTGCTATAATGGGGAAGCAAGGATCCCCGAGAAGTCCACGTCCCGACGTGGTGGATGTGAAAGATTATCAGACAAGAAGTTCAGAATGTCTGCCTGGTAGTGATCCTATCCTTGGGAGGAGATTGTCAGGAGGAGATAATAATTGGAAATCAAAAGTTGCATTGCTTCATGATTTGAAACATGAGTATGGAAAGCTTGGTTCTTGCAAGGCAGTTTACGTTGGGAAAAGACATTTGTGGTTCCGTAAGCATGTTAAGTCAATTGTTTTTATGTTTGCATTGATGGGGTCTCTTTTTCTGCTTGATTCTTTCTTGGTGTCCCTTTTTGATTCGATAAATCTTCAAAATAGTTCATCCTCAAGGACATCAAGTGATCTTAAGGTATGATGCTGCGTTTTTATAGCACTGAGGTAACTAACACACTGCATTTTCAAGTAACTTTAGGATTTGAACCATGACATTTTCAAGCTAACAAAGCTGGGAGCCTGGGACTATTGGTAATGTTCAAGTTCATGATTTGCAAATGAACTTCTGTGTGCATTTAGTCATGCAAAGATTTTTTTTTTCAATGATTATATAAGTGCACCCATGGCCATGGCTTCTTCCATCACATAATGGACCGTGAACCTTTTTTCTTCCTATTTCTGTTTTCTTTTTGGACATCGCTTAGAAGGACCTTTTTTTGTAGTCTATCATCAAATCTGAAAGATTTATGTATTTTTAGTTAGTTCTCTGCATGTCAAGTTCTGTATGTATCCTATAGGATCTAGCACAGATATTCTTTTCTAGCTAACAACATGAAAAAATTCCGTAAGTTAAAGAGGTCAAGTGTTTGAGACAGTTAACTAAAGGATGCTAATTAATTGGTAATTCTTGAATCTAAAGGGAGGTAGAACTGCCCTATGGCAATGAAGAAGAACCACCAGTCCAGATGTATGGTCGTCTCCAAAACTTGGCTTACAGTGCTCTAGCAGAGGTTTGCTTTGAAATTTATATATTTAAAAAATTCATGTTAGATGAGTTTTTGACGTATATGTCATAAACCTGAAACGTCCTCTGCTTTAGAAAGAGTTAAAGCAAGAGCCCTCAAATTTCTGGGAGGAACCATGGAAGGCATCTTTATGGAAACCATGTGCAGATAGAAAAGAATCCAAGAAATTAGGTACTAAAATCTTTTGTTTTTGTGTTCATATGTGTGTATAAGTATTGTTTTTGGTGTATGATGAAAGAGAGTGACAGACTGACAGTATAAAATCTGGGAAATTAAATGACCAGAAGTACCATAATTAAGTACAATTTGTGGAGACAGGGCAACCTGACAAAAACAATGGATACATAATGGTCAGTGCAAATGGTGGTCTCAATCAACAAAGAGTAGCTGTAAGTGTCTAAACCTTTCACATACATAGGTTCAAGTTGTTTTAATAATTTACTCTGTGAAGTGTCATAAAATAAAGTTATTGGTTGCTGCTATGTCTTAATTCATTGATTGATGCATCTCAATTTGTTTTCAGACTTAAGATTTATGTCCATGATGATTTTTATCTCACTGGATTGAATTTATTTATGGCAAGATTCTTAGTCACTGTAGATTCCTTGTACTCGGTTGCAACCTTTTCTCTTGGCAATTTTGTTTTAAAAAACAATTATACCTCATTGGTTAGGAAATCTCATTTTTGGGTGAATAGCCCACATTAGAGGTATATCCACATGAAGTTAGGTTCAGTTTGTGGATTTCTTATGTGTGTGTATGAGTATAGTACGATGTGGGACTTACCTGTAAATTCTCCGGTAGTTAAAAGGGAACTGATGAATTATATTCAGTGTTGAAGTCATTCATGAAGAGGAAATACCATAATAAATTGGACGGAATGAGAAATTATTAAGATGATGTTTTAAATCTTACCACAGTTGTTGTTCTTAATCCTTGTAAATTAGTTTTCAAAATCTGGAGAACGCATATAGCCCTTTTTTTCTAAATTGAGTACAAGTTGTTGCACTGCATTGAAGTTTTTCTGAAGGGTTTTTTAATATTTGAATCTTGATAACCTTAGCTTAACATATTTATTATCTTTCTGATCTGTGCTTCGTGTAGCTTTTTAAGTCAGTCCTTGCTATCAGAATTTCCATTACATATTTCAGTGACACTACTGTTACTCCTTGCAGATATGCAATGCCGTTGCCTTGGCATCTTTACTTAATGCAACCCTAGTTCTTCCCAGATTTCTTTACAGCAATGTATGGAAGGATCCGAGGTCTGATATTATCATACAAATTACTTCATCTAATCTGTATTACTGACTTCTTTGCATGTCGTATCTGAATGTGGTCACTGTTCATACAATCTGTTCACAAGATGTGATTGTTTGTCTATTCTATGTTTGAAATGCAGTTTGCTTCTTGAACTATCTTTTCTTTCGTAAAGGGCTAGCTTATAATACTTTTAAATGGGAATTTAAGCTGTTATTCAATGATAATTAAACAACTATATCCCTATCTTCTTCATGAGCTGAACATGGCATTTCAGTATTATCTGCAATAATGTCAACTCTTTCACTTCTTGGAAATGCAGCCAATTCGGTGATATCTATCAAGAGGAGTATTTTGTGAACGCCATGAAGGATGAAGTGAATATCATAAAGGAGCTTCCTTCTCATTTGAAGACGTTAGATATTGAAGCAATCGGTAGCCTAGTGTGATCTTCTTGATCTTCTTTATGCTTATTGTGAAGGCAGTGGTTATTTCTGAGCATTACCTTATATCTCTTTTTTTATCTTGGTTTTGTTAGATAACTGATGCGGACATTGTGAAGGAGGCAAAGCCCATTGATTACCTTACAAAGGTACTTCCTCTCCTGCTGCAGAATGGAGTTGTCCACCTTCTCGGATTTGGAAATCGGCTTGGATTTGATCCGTTGCCTGCTAGACTTCAGGTAAAGGACATTACTTAGATGTTCAAATATTTCCTCTCAATCTCTTTGATGTGTTTAAGTATTCCAGGATACCGTTTCACCTTCCAGGCAAGTGTTTTTCACAAGGGCAGCCATTGAACTTGATTAAGAAACTATCCCTTTGCACCCGAAAACCAGAAAATAACAATGCAATACGAATAGTGATTTCTTTATGAAATATTCAACTAAATAATGAATTAACAAGAAATAGCTGGTCTTTTTTTCTGGAGTATTTTGCTTGGTTGTAACCTATCTAAAACAGTTGAAAATAGATTACATCAACAACTGAAGGAGGCATGAGGCATTTTATTGCACACACATCACGAATGAAAATATTACTGGAGTTCAGAGACAAATTCTGCAATCTTTCAAAGAACATGACAGACAGTTGCTCGCATAGTCACTTGCTACGAAAGCATTCATCTATTTAATTTATGTGAAAGCAATCGTAACTTAGCATTATTTATAGTTTCATTATTGTATTTATATGAAATCAGCATCATTTAAAGTTTATTATTGCCTTTGTGGTAACTGAAATGCTCTCCAGAAATTAAGGTGCAAATGTAACTTCCATGCATTGAAGTTTGTGCCAAAAATCCAAGAAGCTGGTTCACTGTTGATCAGAAGGATAAGGAAGTATGATGCTGCACAGAGGATGTTGGATAAACAACTTGTTGGAGATTTTCTGCCTGGCAGTCCCTCAAAAAAACATGATTCAGAAAGAGGTCCATCGAAATATCTTGCTTTGCACTTGAGGTTTGAGGTGGATATGATTGCCTACTCCTTGTGTGATTTTGGAGGAGGAGAGAAGGAGAAAAGGGAACTCCAAAGTCTACAGAGAAAGTCATTTCCCTCTGCTTATTGAACGCTTAAAACACTCCAAGTATGAATTTCTTCAGCTTTTTAACTCATTAGAAAGATAGTCGTAATATGGAATCCATCTCTTTCATACCACTTTTGTTTGCAGGTCCATCTCTTCATCAGAGTTGAGAAACTTAGGGAGATGTCCATTAACACCTGAAGAAGCCGCACTTGTACTTGCTGGTCTTGGATTCAAACGTGGAACTTACATTTATCTTGCTAGTTCTCGTATATATGGGGGGAAATCTAGGATGCTTTCATTTACGAGCCTCTATCCCAACTTAGTCACAAAGGAAACTCTCCTGACACCCAGTGAGCTTGCACCTTTTAGGAATTTCTCTTCACAGGTAATCCAGCTATTCTTTGAGCATGTTCAACTTGAAAATACTTCCGCAAATTTATGCATTACAAGTGTTTTGGAACTATTTATTCATTGAAATTTTAGAGAACTACTTTTGGTTGCAGCTAGCAGCATTGGATTTTATCGCCTGTGCAACTGCAGATGTCTTTGCCATGACTGATTCTGGGAGCCAACTCTCATCCCTAGTGTCTGGATTCCGCACTTACTATGGTGGCGGCCATGCCCCTACCCTGCGGCCTAACAAGAAAAGGCTAGCAGCAATTTTGTCAGAGAATAGCACCATAGGTTGGAATAGTTTTGAAGATAGAGTAAGAAATATGATTGAGGAAGGTCAGAGTGTTTTCATACGGGGTTATGGTCGAAGTATTTATAGACAACCGAGGAGTCCAGAGTGCATGTGTAGAACCCACTAGCATGTTCTCAGGTGCAAAAAATTTTCAACGTTCTATTATTTTGAACCTGATTTGCATCTCCCTAGAAAGACATTCCTTGCAGGCATCCCAATCAAGGCGTGGCTCCTGAATTGTTGATCATGTCATCAGGGAATGAAAATGACAATGCTGATAGGCAGATGTAATCATTATTCGCTTTTTCAAATTTTTATATAACAGTATGTTGTAGCTGTATAATTCCTTTGATTCTTTCCATTTGTATATATAACAATACACCACGTTCAATTCAATAATATGTATTCCTGATATTAATAATATGATAGGGGTCTTTTCTTTTCTTTTTCTTTTTGCTATAGGTTTCTATGTCATTTCTGAAAAAGCACAACTTGCCCTTACTCAAGTTAGACACAACAACATCAGGAAGAAGAGACGTAATTTCTCTCAAAACACACTAAATGGATCATATAATAATGAATTGAACTGATGAATGCAAGGGACAATAAATTAGTTTTATTGTAATAAAACCTGACCTACCCAAGTCATATACATAGAATAAAAAGGAAAATGAGAGAAGAGAAAGCAGAGGAGTCATTCTCTGCCAGCAAAAACCATATGGATCCCCCCGGTACCCCCACCATCTCTATGTTCCTGAACTGGAAATGATGTTTTTCCACTAACATCTTGAGGTTAGTTTAAGATGGAGGGAAGAAACGATTAAGGTTGAAAGGAAGGGTGTAGAATTCCTCATTCCTGCTGTCTCCATTAAATGTCCGAAACTTAACCCACCATTGCATTCCCTCTATCTCTGGCACTGTCCTTGTAGTCAAGTGTGTTGTCCAAGAAAACAGCTATTATCAGTGCAACAGTTGGGGATGAGAAGAAGATAGTGTTGAGGAAATCGTCGAACTGCACATCAAAGTAGAACTTATGGTGAGTTGTTGATTTCCCTGTAATTTTCAAGGAATGCATTGATGTGGCCATAAATTAGAATTTGATCTCCATTGCCCCGGCTGCAAAAGCTATAAGAACTATAGCATTCATATACTTAAACTTGTCATGGAATATCAGAGGCATGAGAAGTTGTTTTCATGCTGGATAATAGAACTTACCCATACAGCTCTAGTATGAGCAGGACCATGGTAGGCCTTGGTGGTATATTCTCTGAAGTATTCAGGGACAGACAATCCGAGAAAGAAGGCAACGCCAGTGATGAAAAGGTTTCTCATTGAGTTCATGTTTGTGAATTGCAAAAATGACAGCCCCACGGAAGCTATATAAGAGCAACAATATTGTAACAATAAGATACAAATCATAAGAGCTTGATAAAATGATAATGGTAACAAATGAGAAGCCCCATTACTCACCAACAAGACCAAACAACACGCAGTAGACAGCAGCAAAAATAGGGAAGGGTATTGACGCAAATAAAGCTCCGAATTTTCCTGGCAGAACGTGGAAAGGTTAAAGCAAGTTATCAGACAGGGTTGTTTTTTTATAAATAAGCATATACTTCATACTTGGTTGTATTTCTTACCTAATATAGAGAAGAATATCATAAAACCAGCTGAGATCTGAATAACCCTGCGGCTTCCAACACGAGTGCTTCCAAGCAGCCCAATGTTTTCTCTGTTTTTCGCAGACATTAGTCCAGTTGCATAGAAGTGAGAACTTTAAGAGCGTGGTGATGAAACTAACTATGCTACTTACACAGAGACCGTTGAGCCTGTCATTGTCCCAAATAATCCATCCAATAAAATCCCAATGCCCTGCCAGCCAATACCACGGCTAAGAACATGGGCTGGAGGTGGGGTGGCGCTTGCTAGACGTGATGCAGCTTTGTATGCTCCAGTTGACTGTTACAGAAGTCATTATTAGTATTGCTTTCTCCAACTAATAGAATAGGATTGACAATCTAGTTTGTAACCTTACCTCAATCATTGAGACAAAAACAGCAGCCATCATTCCGAAACAATGGCCGGCATCAAAGGTGGGAGCACCCCATTGAAGAGGATATGGGATCTTTATCCTGAATAGTTTGTTTTCATATTAAATTGTTTTGAATCACATTTTCAAATTGACGTATATCCAAAGAAAAGAGCAGAGTTACCAACCATGGAGCAGAAGAAATGAGGTAAGCTTGATCAGTTCGACAGTTTATTTGAGTAATTTCTGGGCGATGTTTGTATGCACCACTGGCTGTCAGGAGGTGAGCATATGCCCATATCACTGTGATTGATAAAAGGAGAGCAAACCGCTCCAGTATTGGCACTTGTTTTGTCTGAAAACTTTTCAAGTACTGCACGTGTACAGCAAAATTATAAACCAAAATAAAATTAAGTTTTTATTCCAAGTGGCTGAATTCTGATACCATAATTTTGCATATACAACACCAAGAGGGATTGATTTTAGTCTCTTAATAACATGTGATGTGTATTGGTTTGTGAAAGGTTCAAGCTATAACAAAAGTTTTTGACATAAGGATTAGCTGTAACACCTGGGAGCAGATTACGAATAGGATAAGCATGGGAAAACCGATTTCTACACACCGTGCAGCCTGAAATGGATTCACAAAGGAAAAACGAATTACATAACCAGTCAGAAAGATACTCCTGATGTTCAAAATGTAGAAAACAATTAAGAATCACTCTAGAACAAATGCACAAACCCTCTGCAAAAGAAAAAATAATGGCATTGAAATTTAAGTAGTGACTGTACCACGGGGAAGCCTCTATCAAACAGGCCAAAACCTACTAATGCAATGACTGGAACCATGCCAAGTGGACTGAAGAATCTGAAAAGCAAAATAAGACCAATTAATAAATGTAATGCTAAAGCTTGTTTCCATGATTATGAGTCTGAGATTCCCTTTTCATAAAGCAGCAGTATACCTGGAACAAATAGCCCATAATTGACTGTACCCCAGAATTATTTGTATGCTTGATGATACTATGAGAGCACCTTGGACTGCTCTCATTGTGCTAATAAATCTCTAGACAAATACAAAATATAAATCCATTAGTTTTTTCTATAATTATAATGATGATAAATCAATGAACAAGGAGTAACTGGAGTATCTCAATCCAACACTTCTTTCGGTTCCACATAGACTTGGAGTGATCATGTTAGAGTTCTTTCCCTCCAAACTATTACAGGAAGGGGAAAAAAATACACTTCCTTGATTGCACTATTCGCGCTATTAATGTATTCGTTTGAATTTATATCACTGATTTGATTGCCTTGGATTTGGAAATTTTGGATAGTGCACAGCCTTTAGCCTTAAAAATGATAAAGCCGGTTAAATAATTGGGTCACAAAAATGTTGATCCCACAATAAATCAAGCCAATTGCAGGGCCTCTTGTAAAGTAGAGTTCTTCTACAATAAAAAAAATTCAGAGCTGTAAAAGAAGACTAGAAATTAAATTAGACTAACCAAATGATCATCAGCAATGCGCATCAAAGAAGGGTCATGAATTATTGATACAATGGGGACCATGAATGCATAAGATCCTCCGATTACGATCGGTAATCGTGTCCCAAACAGTGTTTGTAGAAGAGTGTTGATCCCTTCAACAAAAAGTAGAGTCTGTACCACCCTCACTTTGTCACCCTGAAACACATCATAGTGTAGCCCTCAAAATAAAAATAAATAAACAAGAATTCACAAACAAGGAAATTATCATTATTGGGTTCTTCAAGATTAAATTTTTCCTTCACTGGCCTAGTCTACTTGATGAACAAAGAATTGGCATCTTCTTTCAGGCCATTTGGCCAATGCATTATCACTAGATTTATAGAAATCAGAAAGAAGTGGTGGCGAAAATTGACTCACGTGATTACCACCCATCAAAGGAACAAGAAATGAAGGGATCATAACAGCAGTTCCTAAAGCCAAAACATAATGCTGAAAACCCAAAGCTATAGTCTCTCCTGCTTACACAAACACCAAGTTAGGAAAAATGGGACTGAAACGAACTAAAAAGACTTGATTTTTTTATAAAAAAAAAGAAGAGAAATGGACTTACCCCAAGATGGGTTAGAATCAATACAATATTCTAAGCCTTGAAGTTGGTCCATTGGAGGGTGACTTATCTCTTCTGGTTTTGGATCAGCTGCCATTGCTTATAACCCTCAAAACCACTCTCGTTTTACTTCTTAAACTCAAAACTCAGAAAAAGGGTATCTACTAAACGAATTAAGAAATTGATAGATAGAAGATTAGGTAGCTAGGGAGAAAGAAACAGACTCCCGGGCGATCACAAGAGTCTTTGCACAGCTAGCTAGTGTAAAGCAAAGCGAAGGAAATGCAATTTGATTGACTGAATAAGAAACGAAAAAGAAAGATGAAGCAAAAAAGGGCTAGAGAGAGAGAGAGAGAGAGAGAGAAAGGCAAGAGAGAGTACAAAATCCAGAGAGAAAAATAGCAAGCACTTGCCGCCCACTGATCTTGCCTTTCTCGCTTTCTTACTTTCTGCAGGGTTTATGCCTATATAATTTATATGCTTTGCTTTGCATTTTCTATTTTTTGAACTGAATATTACCGTTGCCCGTCTGCCTCTCTGTTCATAATAAATGAACAACTCATATCCATCTTGAACAAGAGATGGAGAGATTCATGTGTCTGTGCATGCAGATTTATTACCTTATACAAATAGAAGTAGGGCTCTTGTCGTGTGCAAGTGTAACGTCATAATTTGTCTGCTTTATGCTTTTAATAGTAAAAAAGTTAGATTTGTGTTTTACTTTTCTCTCAGTTGATTATGGTCAAATGACAAGCCAGCATGTGTTTTTTGTATTAACTTTTGGTTACAAAATCCTTTATTTCCATACAATATTTTGTATTTTTTTGTGGATTATTTATTTCAAAGATAGATAATATCAACCCTAAAGCAATACCCTTTTTTTTTCTTCCTCTTTTTTTTTCAATTGCCATATATCCACCCAAAAGCAACCCAACATTAACTATTATATAAAGCCACGTTGGTTGGTGGACCTTCTTTATAGTAAAGGGATAAATATTTATATTACTAAAAAAAAGGGATAAATATTTATTTTATTGACATCCAAATACACAACTCTTCCTCATTCACTAATATAAAGGATTAGCCAAAAAAGAGACTTGGCATATAAAGGATCAGCTGAAAAAAAGAAGAAAAGAGGATTGATGTTTTATTAAGGTTTTTGACTTAAATAGCTTGGTTTCATAGTTTCTATGAGTTTATATAAATGAGTTTAATTTCAATTTAGGAAAAATCGATTGAGGGAACCATTAGATATAAGAAGTAGGTTTAACTCCATAGTGAATCAAGGAAACATTTAGCTTTTAATTGAAATATTTGAATTTAGAATGATTTAATTGTGTATTTAAAAATATGATTTAGATAATGATTAGTTTAATATACATGGAGAAATTCAATTACAAACTCATGTTCCATAGTGTGATGTTCAACCAAATAGAGAACGAGGAATGAAGAGGTAAAGTAAATTTAATTAATATAAACAAATGAATAGTGTGTCATGAAATGAAACTAGAAAGAAAAATTTTCATGAAAAGATTGGAAATAATGTATTAGGAATAATTAAACTTAGGATAGGCCTAGGGATTAAAAAAACAATTATGGTCATAATGAATTGACGAGTAAATGGAATTTTAGGGTTATCTAAAAATATTTGAGATGTAACTTGAAAGGAAAAATAATTAAATTATTTGACAAGAATATGAAAAAATTATGAAATTCTTTAGATATAAAATGAAAAGTGGATGAAAATTGAAAATAAAACCTTTGTAATAAGAATCTTGGACATGAAATGTTGTTGTTGTTGTTGTTGTTGTTATTCTGAAACAAGCTATAAAACCATCAAGGATAATCAAACGATAATAAACCTCAAATAGATATTTAACGTCTCAATACATATAAATCTTTCCTTTAAAATTAAAAAAGTAATTGTTATGTTCTATGATATCAATAATATTATGGAGTTTGTAGCAATTGAAATTATGTTAAAAACATAATACTTGGTATCCAAGTAAAGTTGAAAGTATTGATTGGTATCTAGTTAGGATTACAACAATTATTGGCTTCCAAACTTGAATACTATAATAAATGACATCTAAGTAAGTCTACTCAATTGATTTGTACTAAGTAGGATTACAGGAATTATTGGCTTCCAAATGAAGAATGTTGGAATAATTAGCATTCAAGGTTGCTAGATTGATTGGTATCTAGTTGAGATTACTAAAAATTATTGTCTTCTAAACAAGATTGTCGGAATACTTGACACCCATGTAAGGCTGCCAAATTATTGACATTTTTTTAATGTGTATTGTGCTAGTAAAATTATTGTTCTACTCAAAAGTTGCACTTTAGATGTAGTTAGAGAGTAGAAAAAAAGCCAAAAGACAAACGAGGGAAGAAAATATGAATTTATCACTCTCTCCCCATTTTTATGATGACCATCATTTGCATATTATAGGCAAAATCAAACTAAGCTAAGTTCATTTTTAATTTCAAATTTACAAGGTTATGCAATAAAATATCAATAATATTGGTGAGACTCCACGTGACCTTTAATTTTCTAGTAGTATATGGTAATTTCATTATTTATCTTCTATATGGTCTAAATTTTCAATTTTCATATTAATGTGTTGTTGTTTGAGTTGTTTCAGTATTTATTTGATAAATTGAGTTATTTTGATTTTATCAATTATATATGAAGTTTAATGTATTATGCTTTATTTACACCAGCCTTTGCTCATAACAAAGTTGTTTGGTTTACTTTTGTTTCCAATTTGGTTGAATATGTAAATTATAAATTTGATAGGTTAACTAATTACAAATAATATAGTTTTATTTTAATTAAAAAAAAGTTAAAACAACATGATTTGAAGGAAAAACAAATTTCAATCGGATCAAGTTTAGACAAGGTTGTGAGTTCACTCATTAGATCAACCAAACCAACTCCAAATTGACTTTTTTTTAAGACCTTGTTTAAGGGTTGGATATGTCATGTTCTAGACCTCAACACTTGAATTGAATCATCATGCCATACTAGAATAATAATGATGGGTGAAATGTTTTCTTTGATGGCTTATTAAATCTTTTAACTTCATTTAATGAGATTTCCTTGTATGAAAGAGAGTGAGAGGGGGAGAGAGAAATAAAAAAAAATAGTCATGTTGTGTGGAGTAAATGAGAAGTTTATAAGATTTGAAATGACTTTAAGCTAGAAAATGTCTTCATCAATTTGATTTATTACAATTTTATAAAACAATCTTGAGTTATTATGCCCATTTACAATATGTTATATGGTTCTTGATTATGTTATCAAGTGGCTTTTTAATCATGATCAAATTATGGATAAATGCTAGTAATTTATCAATTTAGTTGATTATATCCCTAAGAAAAAGTATTGTTCATTTTCAAATGACGTCGAAACAATTTTTTTTATATAAAAACAAGGATGGTCAAGACGATGTATAGTTGAGAATCTTGAGATGAATCCTTGTTTTATCAATTTTTAAGTAAAAAAAAACTCTAAGAAAAATAGAGTTAATGTTTTATCTTTCTCGTCAATGTTATCATCCTATCTACTTCTCTTTTCTTTTCTTTTTCTCTCCTTCCTAATTTCTTAAAATTAAAATCAAGGTAAATGGGGGGAGATAATGAAAAATTAAAAATCAAAATAAATTGAAAAAAGTACATAAAATAATGAAAATGGTTAATTTATAAATGGATTTAAAAACAAAAACATTAGATATGTAGTTTCTAAAATCATGAGGACTAGTTAAATGATTTTACTAAACTATAGGGACCAAGTTATAATAAATTCTTTCCATTTTTTATTTCTTAAAATGGGAGATACAAAATAAATTAGAAAATAATAACAAAAATGGTGAAGATACTGAGTCATTAACATATTAAAAAAAAGGATTAAATAAATAGTTCTTAAGAGTATGAGGTTTAATTAATTAGTTTTGTTGTCCTAGAGGGACTTCATTGTAATTCAATCGAGAGAGAAAATACCATGCCATGGCCACAAAATTACACTCGTCTCTTTCCAAATTTACCCTGGGAGATGATCCATGAGAGAAATTATTATTATTATTATATTATTATTATTATTATTATTATTATTATTATTAGTTATTTCTGGGAACTCTTGTCCCTGAAACAGTTAAACTAATGATTTATAGTAAACAGAGTCTGACGAAACAGGGTACGAATCTCTAACGTCTCTATTTCTAAGCAAAGATAAAAACAAAAACAAAAAACAAATATATTCACTTTTTTTCACTGCTCCTGTTCCATATTTACCTCCCCATCTCCATGGCCTGGCACCGGTTATTAAATAATGTTTATTTTTAAAATATTTTTTATATTAATATATCCAAATAATTTAAAAAAAAATAAAAAAAATAATTTAAAAAAAACTTATAAAATGTAGTGACAAACAAGTATTACTTTAATTAAAAATATTCTGTAAATCCACCAGATCTACTACCATCATTCAAAAAACACAATTGTCACTGTGTTTTAAAAAATATTTTTAAAAAAAATTAAATTTGTTTTTAATTTAAATTGAAAAAATAATATTTTTAAATCATTTTCATTTACTGAAATCAAGAATAATTTTTTATAAAAAAACAATTATTTTAATATATTAGCTACTGTACATGATTTCTCAGTGTAATGTTAGATTATTATTTTTATCTCCATGGTCGCATTTCTAGCTGCAATTTGTTTTTGTGTTTTTTCTTTGCCACTTCCTTAAAACCACAAGTCCATCGCTAGTCTTGTAAAAATCTACTCCATACTAAAACATATCTATCTATCTATATATAGCTTAAGTTTTTACTAGACACAATTTTTCTTATTCCAATGGAACTACATTTATGTAATTATGCTTTAAAGAATTAAAAGCTCTCATGTATCCAAGAAATCAGTGGAGGCAGGAATAGTTTGGTCGAGAGTTTTTTTAGAAATTGTAAGGGTTTTATGGAGTGATTAATGATCTTTTATATTCTAAACTCACTTCAAAGAAAACACACACACACACAAACACATATATAAGCTATATTACATTTCAACTTCAAGCTGAAAATTACAAAAACTATCTTTAAGTTACAACTAAACACAGTATTCTTTTATAAAAATTAGTATGTAAACAAGAACAAACCTATGTTGCCTAGAGCAATTCTGTCCATCCCAAAAATGGTGTATGGTCGTGAATTCTCTCTGCAGGGGTACGACCAAAAGCTCAAGATCTTCTTTCCAACTTCCTTTCTCCAGACCTTTTTTCTTCTGCCTCTCGCCGCTTCTGCTGCCTGCCATCCAAGATGAAAATGGATCACCATGCATCATCAATATCTTTATTAACTTGGTAGTTTGACAAAGCTACGAAAGTTCTAGCCAGTCTGTGAATTTGCACATTATAGCCGTGCTCCTTTTTTGTATTAATTTATACAATGAAAAACCTGTGAACCCTAGTGAGGATATTGAATGGACAAACAGCATTCTCACCGTAAATGAAAGCTTTTAAATGATAAATCTTGTTCGAACTAACCAAGTAGAACATTACAAAATTTCTCACCATAAATCTACAGAGCATCTCAAACTTTTATCCTTGATACCAAAACCACCAGAAAACTCAATCCCCTCAATACAAGGGCTGGTTGTTCTTCTAATCCAATTACCATCTATCCATGTACTATAATCAAAGCAATCCCTAATCACCTCAATACTGTGATGAAATCAAAGCACTTAAACAGAAACTCAAGGGCATAGATGAGAGGGGAAAGGTGCTGAAAGAAATATAAAAAGGAATAAATTGTTTGAAACGGATCTAATGGAACTTACACAAAACCTGTGTATCCAGTACCAACATTAGCTACAGATAACAGAGCTGCAGCTGCAGCTACAGAATCTTGTCCGCCAGATGGTAAAGGATTCCTTCCATCACCATCCACCTGAAAGCAAATAGAGTATAAGAAATGCCAGTTCCTCAACATCAGCTCAACCAAAAGTTTACACATATGAGCTGTATGCAGAGATTAACCTTGTCCCATTTTGACTTCTTGTTCTGTCTACCCTCACGAGGAGCTGCATCGGCTGCATTTAGCAGATGAATGTGTCCCACTAGCAGTGACAACTGAAACACCCGAAAGATTATCTCAAGTGAAGGAGACCATTACAAAATACAATGGTGAGATGCCAAAGAAAAATTATCTCGTAAAATCAATCTCTATAGTCAAAATCTTTTTTGAACCTGGAATAGGCACACTGAATTTTGTTGGAGGTACCACCACTCCAGGCTGAGATCCCCCTGAAACAAATTCAACCTTTGGACTTCTCTTCAGCTCATGCTCCTTCCTCTCCCTTTCACGCCTCATATCAGCCTCTGCTTTAAAAAAATAGACTAAAGGTCATTGCCAAGAAATTATGTTCAACAAAAAGACAACCTTAATTGCAAAAAAAATTAGGGCATCAAAAGATAGCTTTGAAAAACAACCAGCCACTAGAAAAATTGATTCAGTTGATTCAGAAAAGAAAGCTTTTCAATTACAAATAAAGGCATACCCACAGGCCCTTTATCAGAGTAATTCTTCTGCCAAGCCAGAAATGAAGTCTATTTGTTTATTTGGGAAACAAACAAACTTAAACATCCAATGAATGTAAGCAAAAAATAGATATAAATTCCATGAGAAGTTACAGTTCATTATATGTCTTGTGATTGATGTATGAAAATGTTATGGCAAGCAAGGAACCTATTAAAATGCAATATCATGTACATGCAAAAATTTATGTAGGATGTGATAAACAGCAAGAAAGAATTAGAGGCTGTGTGACTGGTATTTAACAATGCACTCAGTTCACATGATTTTCTATAGTTGAAGCAAGCGATAGAAGAAGCCACTACTTCATTCCCATTACCAACAAATGACAGTCCTGATATTAAAAGATTGCAGATTTGCAGTTTTAGAGCATAAGCTTCAGTAGTTTTCTTCAGTTAAAGCACAGTTTTCATAATTAGCCAAACTACAAGCGCACTTAAGGGAACACCAAACCCATATTAGAAAATACAAGTCAATGAAGCAATGAAACTGTGGAAAGAACTGGCAATAACCTATATCGAGATAGTAGTCGCTTTGGTCATATCCGTGAGGGTCAAATACATCTTTACTGAAGCAAGACCCTATCTGATCAATATCTTGATACCTCACAGCATGCAGTAGGAAGTCAGGGTTCCTATAATCCTTCCGATTGCGGACTTCTGCATTGAAGCTTCTCCCAATTTTTTTCAAAGAAAGAAATTTATCAATTTTTTTCTGCATATAAAATAGCATGAAGAGGAGAAATATGTCAGAGTATGTAAAATGTGCCGTATTGTGATCATAAATCAATCATATTAAGCTACATCATCTGAATATAAGAAACACACAGTTCATTTTATGTTCCAAAAGGTATTAAGCATTCTTAACCATAATTCAAACAACATAGGAAGGATCAACCAAGGCGCTTTTTAACATAATTCATAGTAGCAAACCACCAAAGAGATCATCTAAGATTACACATAATAGCCAATCTGTAAAATGAAATCCAAGTTCCTTAAAACAAACAAGATATCCAGGAGCAACAAGTAATAATAGAACCCTAATCAGGATGTCTCCAACTCACACTTGCTCCAAAAACACAAAAACAAAAAAGATCTCTTGCAGGGGTACTTTGTATACATAGCTGACAGAAGCACCAGACATAGCAAAGTTATAAAGCACTTATTGACAACAGATGTTAAAGAAACTAACTTGCAGGTCCTGTGGGCACTTCTCTTTAGGTGGCGGGGGAAGAAATTTATCCAACAGATCAACACCCGCTGCGAGAACCTCATTAGAACCTTCAGCATTGACAGCTTCTGATTCCTTGGTGGAATCATTTATTTCACCAGGTTGCAATGGTTCTAGATGTTCAGATGATTGTGGAGTTGCTCGAACACTAGGAGATAGAATCTGAGCAGTTGCTGGAGAAGATTTTTCTTGGATAGCACATGTTACATGGATATTTAACCATTAATCAGCTTGAGATATCTAACTATGAAACAATAAGAACTTTGAATTTGCCTTATTTCTTTGTAATTGCACACAAATTTCAAAACAGTAGTCCAAAAAAATGCAATATGAGCAAGAGCTTTATATTGCCTGTAGATGCACTCATTCCTCTTTACATCAATTTCTGAGAGCACTCAGCAACACTAGTTTCCAGAGTAAAATACCATCAAATCATATGCAACACGAGGGAAATTACTAACTTAAAGACATAAGCCACAACATTAATTGTCCTATCAAGTCTTTATACAATAATAACTGGCTTAACTCCTCCTTCAGAACAATCAAAACCATATTTCAACAACATTGATTGCAATCCCACTTTAGCATCACAATTATTGAACACAGATAAAACAAACTTCACATTAGAACAAGCAAAATCAAACTTAAAAAAAAGCTTCATAACTGCACGCAATCAACAGGGGATTAAACTATAATGGCTTATTACGAACAAAACGGTTAAAGATTGATCCATAAATAGCCAAAATAAGAGCAATGCATACCACTGGTACTTTCAAGCTCCTCTTCGAACTCCCCTTCCTGCAAAAGCAAGAGCCCAATCAATCCCGAAACAGACACAGGATAGCAAGAAAAGTATTAGGAAACCATTAAATAGACAGATAATTTTAAAAGCCAAAAGGAATTGCCTCAGGTTCAGGGGACATGGCAACTTCATCGTGACCATAATCAACAATAGCAAGTCTCCCTCTCCTCCTACTACTACTACTTCTCTTCGTCTCCAAATTAATAGCCCCTCCTTGCTGCTGCTGCTGCAGCGGCGTCAAAGGCCTTAAAAGACTTCCTTCGGGAGTTGAATTCCGACTAGCGGTAGGTGCTTCTGCTTCTTCTGTATTCTGTAATTCTTCGGTAAGCATGGCGTTATCGTCGTGCAGAGTATCTTGCTCCATATCGTTAGGTTGGTTTGGTTGATGGTCGAGATCTTCCATTTCTTCATCATCGTCTTCTTCGTCGTCGTTGTACATTGAGAGTAATGCGATTCCTTCTAAATGTTTCTTTCTCGATGCCATGATTGAACCTTTAGGGTTAGGGTTTTCTTCAAATTGGTAGAAAGAGGAAGATGATGTTAGGAGATTTTAGAAAAGAAGCTGAGACAGTGACTGAATAATGAAGGATTAACCGGACCGGCAGGCTTGTTGATTTTTAACTTTGGAGGTTAGATTCTGGGCCTCAAGAGTAGCTAAAGCCCAATCTAATAAATGTTTATTTTTTTAGCCCATCAGCCGATTGGATCTTCCGGATATTCTTTTAATTGGACCGCGTGTATCTGAAGCCACAGTTCTTTTCCACACTATTAAGTAAGACTGTGGTTTTTTATTTATTTTATTGTCAATAAAATAAACTGTTTATTTTCTTACATTTTGGTGTTCAGAATATGTTACTCTGGATATTATTTTGATTTGATTTTCAGGCCATATTTGGATTCTAGAAAAGTCACAACACGTTTTGTTTACCTCAATAAGCAATACATGGTCTAATTCTTTTTAAAAAGAAAAAACAAATTTGAAAAGGATGACATGTAGTTAACTCTAAATGCAAAATAATAATAATAATAATAATAATAATTTTTCTAAATTATTTTTTATTTATATTTGAGTTAATACAATTTTCTATTTTGTTTCTAGATCCTTTTTTAAATAAAAATTATTTTGTATGCATTTATTGTTTTTAGAGTTTTTTCAATTCATATATAATTGTTTTTCTTTTAAATTGATAAACTTTATTTTTGAAAATAAAAAATATTTATTTTAAAATTATATTTATAATATATGCAGTCTTGTGCAAACAAAATTTTCTCATTTATTTTTTCAAATATATTTAATATGTGTGTCAATTTATATTATAATTTGATTGAAAAACAATTATTTAAAATAAAAAAAACATTAGCAAACACAGTTAACTTATATTGATCTATATCTGTCTTTTAATTTTTCCTATTTTATTTTTAGGTATTGTTTATGATTTTTTTTCATTTATTAACAAACAAAATTCTTGATTTATTTAATTATATGTATACCTAAATTCTTTGATTTTCACTTTGATTTTTTTTCTAACTACAAAAACATGTAAGAAAAACTTGTTTATACAATTGTTTTTGTTGAAAAAAATATCTTTATTTAAAAAAAAATTGTTTTTTGATTCTATTGTTTTGTACCATTAGACAAGACAATATAAAATCATTTTTGATGATGAGATAAATGGAAATATTAGAGATCTAAAGGCGTTTTGGATATTTGTCAATAAAGTAAAGGCAACGTACGATAAAAAAGTCAATGAATTGTTGATTATAATATTAAAAGTATTAAGTTATATTTTCATTTAAAATGCAAGGACTAAAATTATCTTCATTACTAACATATATTACTCATTACTAACATATATTAAAAGAAATTGGCATTTCATTGTAGCAATGAACAATAAAATGTTTTTGTGTTTTATAGTTTTATCTTCAAGGTTTACTAAAAGATTTTGGAATTTCACTAGTCATTTTACTATAGCAAATTAGCAATGAATAGTGAAATATTTTAGGCTTTTACACTTTGCTCTTTAAGGGGTTTTTTTTTATTCTTTTATACATTTTAATACTTCAACATTGGGTTTAAGGGTGTATTAAACTTCTTAATTTATCTTGATTTATTTTCTATAGAGTTATCTCAGTTTTAAGATCTAGGTTTGATAACTTAACACAGGTTGCCTTAATTTATTTTTTACTCTATTTTATCTCAAATTCATCCTTCAATATTGAGACTGAAAATTTAATAATTTTTTTTGTTTTCTTTCTATATGGTTATTATGGTCTCATGACCTAAATCACGAGTTTCATGCCTTAACCACGTTGGTTCTAGTTTTTAATGTCCTTTTTATTAATATAATATTCCTTTGCAATTTAATCCTTCAATATTATGTTAATTTTGAATTTCATTTCTTATTTTGTTCTTATTTCTATGAAGGTATCTAATCACATGATTCAGGTTTGACAAGTTCATTTGAGTCCTTTTATTGGGTTGATTGATAATTGATCTTAATAATTTGTCTCAATTTTCTTTCTATGTGATTATCTAGGTTTCATGACTAAATTTTCACATGCTTTACCCGGGTTAACTTGACTAATTTTTCTAATTAAATCTTGTTTTCAGTTTTATCTAACAAAATTAGATTTGAGATTGATAATTTATTTATTTACTTTATATAAGGTTATCAAACGTCTCATGATTTGGGTCAGAGATATTGCACATTAACATAGTTGATTCAAGTGAATATGAGTTGATCCAAGTAAATCCAATAAGTTATTGTTTCCATATTTTTTTTAAATATCATCTTGATTTTATTTATTTAAACTATATTTTTAACTGGTCATTCAAGTTATTTTTAGATAGGTTATTTTTTTTGTGGTTTATAGATTGGTTTTTTTTCATGCTATAAGGGTGTTTATTATATATTTTTAAGTAAAAATAAATTGATCAATGAGTGACTTTTTAGAGATAGAAATTATGTGCTAATTTTCTTGTCATTATAGTGAAGGTTGGATTACGAGATGCCAATTACATGTTATTTATCCTCTTTTTTTTTCTTCTTAAAATAACATAATTTGCCCATTATAAATTAAAAAAAACTCAAGCACACAAGATGGTTTTTTAAAGGTATAGGTGCACTGGGTCTCTCAAATCAGGCTACCGCACCTGGCATGCTTTGAGTATATATATATATTTTTTTATTGTTATTATTTTTTAAAAATACATATTAAATATTTATCATAAATAATATTTTAACAAATCTAATAGAATTCATGACTCGAGTTACATGTTTAACGAATTGAGTTACAAAACTAATGTTCATTTAAAAATGTTATCGTTTCATTTTTTTTAAAAAAAGGTGTCATGTTTTTTTTTAAAGCATTTTAGTTTATTTTAAATTGCTCTTCATTATATATTTCATGTTTGTTTCTATATTATTAATTTATTCTAATTTTTTTATAAAATTATTACAATATCACAAAACTAAATTGCAATGTCCTCATTATATTTTATTATATGTAAGTTTTGATTAATAGTTATAGTTTTTTTATGTAAAAAAAATATATTAACACTTGCATGCTCATTCTTTTACATTAGAAATAAATTATTCAATCCGCTAACATTTTTTGCATTTAATAGCACAAATAACTCTCAATATGCATAAGTTTTTAATTTATATTTAGAGTTTTTTTTTGCCAAAAAAAACATTGGAGAATCTTGCATATTCATTGTTTTTTTTTCTCTAAAAAACAATTTAACCTTCCCTAAACCAAGGTTGTTAATACCATTCCGGTCGTCAT
Organism: Salix udensis; assembly: GCA_029204005.1. Classification (NCBI taxonomy): domain Eukaryota; kingdom Viridiplantae; phylum Streptophyta; class Magnoliopsida; order Malpighiales; family Salicaceae; genus Salix; species Salix udensis. The sequence goes on along the minus strand of CM055029.1, from coordinate 3,715,107 downwards.
TCTGGTTTTTCTATTGGTATGAAATGTTTCGATTTCGGAGCATTTCGGCTTGCCGTTTCAAGGTTGTACTGTTCATATATAATTAATTGTATATATATATATGAAAAAAATTAAAATATTAATTTAACAAGTATAATTAAAATTCAAGATAAATTAACTTTAAATTATACAATATAAACACAAAGTCAAACAAACATAATCTCAAAATTAGAAACACAATCATAAGTTAATCAGAATAAGGAGAATTTTAAGGCCAGAACGATATCGAGACGTTCCAGCCAGAATTTGGCTAGTATTTCTAGAACGGACCGAAATTAAAACCAAAAGAAAAATAACACTATTTTATCATAATTTTTTTAATAACACAGAATATTCCGGCCAGAACATAACAATAATTAATTGTATATATATATATGAAAAAAATTAAAATATTAATTTAACAAGTATAATTAAAATTCAAGATAAATTAACTTTAAATTATACAATATAAACACAAAGTCAAACAAATATAATCTCAAAAATTAGAAACACAATCATAAGTTAATCAGAATAAGGAGAATTTTAAGGCCGGAACGATATCGAGACGTTCCAGCCGGAATTTAGCTAGTATTTTTAGAACGGACCGAAAATTAAAAACTAAAAAAAAATAACACTATTTTATCATAATTTTTTTAATAACACAGAATATTCCAGCAAGAACATAACAATATTAACAATCCTGACCTTAACCACAGGTTAAATAGTTATTGAGCAACCAACAGCGGTGATTGGTAATTGTTTACCAACCGTTTTTCTTTTCGGTAAAATTTTACATGTCCCGTCAAGTCGTCCACTGTTGAAAATCGGTTGGAAAAAAAAAAGAGTTACCAACCGATCTTGCTAATGATAGTGTGGGTTTTTTATTATTATTATTATTATTATTATTCGGTTGCTTTTGCTTTAGCTTTCCAAATCTTTGATGATGACATGTCGCCTGACAGTCCAACCCAAATGTATAGCCTTAGAAGATTCTGGACTTGTAGTGTTCATTTCTCTTTCGAGAACGACCACGTCATGTATCTATCTATCTCTTATCTCTTACTGTATTTCTAAAATATTTTTTTAGAAAAAAAATAAAAAAAAATTTATTTTTTGTTTTAAATTAAATTTTATGTTATTTTTAAAATATTTTCATGTTCTATATTAAAAATAATTTTAAAAAATATTATTTTAATATATATTTAAACAAGAATCAACATCACACCAACTCTCGAATATCTACTGAATGATAGTAGTTCATCAGACGTGGGCAGTCAAAAAGTTTTATACTCTTCGCTACTTTGCATCTCATTGCCTTGCCTTTGAAGTAATGAATATTTTTTTTAGATTTGGAAGCATCCCTGGCGGTGGATGCTTTGTTCTTAGCTAAAATAATTAGGAATTAATATTAATCTTAATAAAGAAAAGATGTTAAACATGGTTAAATCTAGCCCTACGTTAATTAGGATAATACTAGGATTTTAAAATAAATAAATAAATAAAGCAACATTATATTAGTAAAATTAACTAAATAACCTGAATCATTTTACCTGACCAAACCCCAAACTGAATTTTCCGTCTATCCTACTATTTGATTCAAACAAAGTAGGCCGGGATTGAAAACTCGGACAAGAATATCGGTAGCTCAGTATGATTAATTCTCTGATTGTGATCGGAACAATCAATTGTATTTTAGTTTCTACGAGCTATTTGCCCGCGCTCCGCTACTGGAAAAAATCATCATTTTTCTTTTCAAATATAAAAAATAAATGGCAAGAGTGTATTTTTTTCTTTTATAATGTTATATATTTGGCCAAAATGATCAGAATTTTTGTTAGAGATTTTTTTGTGTTCAACAATAATGTAAAGATAAAAATATAACAACAATTGTATCAACAGGTTTATAAGATAATTTATAAAATTCATTAAAGATTAGTTATTTGTTTTGTGCAGCAAATTTATTGGTTCTTGTGCTAAATATTTAATTGGTAAATAATAAAATTGTAATTGATAAAATGCCATAAAGATGAGTTATTTACTTTTATGCAACAAATTGATTGATTGTTGTAAATTTCTAAATTCAAATTTCTTATTGTTATTATTATGATTGAAGTCAAGACTAGAAAAAATATTAGTAGCGTAAGAAAATATTGTTTGATTTGAAGAATAAACAAAAATAATTAAATGACAAAATTAAAGGACAAAAGCAAAATTAGTATTATTATCATTATGAATATAATTATTATAATCATTTGGATTATAATAAAATTATTAAATTGTCCCAAAGCATAACAAAAAAATGTTTTGTTATCGGCCTCATCTACATAGCGACAACGACATGTAACCTCCTCCTACTTCTCTGTTAGTTATTGTTTCATTGTGCAAGTGAACCATAAGAACCGACCCGAGAAAGATGTTGGGCCTAAATGGCCCACCATAATTGGGCCAAACTATTTCATCGGTCCTAGTCCAGTCTGAATATTTTTTTAAAAATAAAATTTAAAAAATTGGATTTAAAAAAAAATAAAAAAATATTTTGTTTTTGTGTATACGGTCAAATTCTAAAAAATTTCCAAGTATATTTTTTGTAAAAAAATGTCGCATCTTTCCTCATGTTTTGAAATGAAAAATGGAATATCATAATCAATTTATGATTATCCGTTAAATTTCGTCCAAAATATAAATAATCTTTCAACAATAATTTTGTTCTTTTTTGTAAATTTTAATTATTATGATGGGAAATTACACTGTAAAGTACACTCATATGTATTGAAAAGATAACAAATACAATGCTAAAAAACATATTTTAGAACGGTTAAGTTTTTGACCCAATGAGGTAGAGACTCTCTCATGGAGAGAGATCTATTTCGAGTTTTAAAAAAGACCAACAAATAAAATATCTAACTTAGAAAAACAATAAAACAACAATGCAACTTACATCAGGTAGGGTGTACTGGGGTGATGCGTCTTCCCCTTGCACAACAAGTTCCCTTACTCAAACTCTTGCAGATCATTAGGTTCATAGTGACCTAAAAACTAGGTGACGACTCCTAAAAATTATTGTCGTAATTTTACGATTATAAAAAAACCCTTTCACGCATGTCGTCTCCCTCTCCGGGGATGGCCACACGTGAGGCGAGGGTGAAAAACATCGTCGCAACAGGGAAACATGTCTGCTGTTTTCGGCATAAAAAATAATCAAAAAAACCTAAAATTACCTAAACATCCCTACAACCAGCTCGTGAATTCTGTCTTTTCAGAGAGTAATATGGTTATTTTACCGCTTACAACAGAGTAAAATGATAATTATATTATTATAATCAACAATAATTTGTGTCTAATAATAAATTATTTATCCGATACGTTGTAGCTTTTTCGTAAATCAAGCATGGACGTTGACTGAAAAGTGTGACGGACAAAATTGCCTTCAAAAAGTGATAATTTCCGTGCTTGCAATGTGATAACTAGGCAATTCTATCACGCACCTTACACCCATCAGCAGCTGGAATCTAAAACGGCAAACACAAAATGACAGATTGAACGCCAAACTGCCCCCGGTCCAGCCTCGTATTCTTCTTCTTGCCTAACAGGGACTGGTGGGCGGCCTCACCACGTACCTCAAAAAAGAACGTGCATGGGGCATCCCTTTTGTTTTTTCCTTTCCAAAAAACAAAAAAGGAAATTCCAATATCAAAAGAAGCAAAAGAAAAATACAAAACAATTAAAGATCGAATAAAGGGCCAAATATATATTCGATCTTTAATTGACTCAACAATAACAACATCTTCAACAAATAAATAAATTTCTCGGTGTCTTTACATGATAAATTTTTTATATTTAATATTTAATTTATTAGAAATTTAAAATTTATGATTTATTTTAATTTGTTTTTTTATAAAATTATCTCATGTGTTTTGTAGTTTAACCCCGGCAAATTCATGTCAATTTTATTATGTCCTATTTGTAAATTGACTTTTTTTTTAAAAAAAAACTCCATTTAATAATAAATTTATTAAAAAAAATATTTCATAATTTATTTTATTCAAGATTATCATAATATAGTATCAAATTATAAATTTAATAAGTTAATCTCATCAATCTAATATGTTTCTATTTTAATATATATACATGTGTGTGTGTTTATAAAAAGATTTTTTTCAAAATTTTGTAAGTCAAATTATATTTTTGCTTGTTATTGTTTTAAACTCATTACAATTAATCAGAATTAATTTCTACATAATTTAAATATTTTAAATAAAAAAGATATTAGTAATATTGCATGTTAAAAAAATAATAATAATTTAACTCTTCCCGTAATGAAGCTAGCGCAAGACTCTAGAAGTAAAACATAATAAAGCTATAATTCTTGAGAGAGATAGCAACACTAGCAAGGTCTCTCCAAACTCGCTTAAACTCCATCACCATTTTTCACTTCACAACGCGTGCACATCACTTTCTTTTCATTTTACAATCCCTTGTGTTTCGTTTGGCCTCATGGTTACCCTCAGCGCGTGAGGTAACATCTCAACCAGAGTCCGGTGCTTCAACTCAACACGGGGTGGATGTCTTTGAGCAAACCTAAAACTTGCTGCATGGTGGGTCTCTTCTCAGGCAGCTCAGCCGTACAAAGGTATCCAACTCGCAGACACTCGACCATCTCGCTCGCTGAGTCACCACCGAGTCTCAGTCTCGAGTCAAGCGCATCGCCACCGCGCCCCTCTCTCACCAGCCGCCTAACCCACTCCACATTCCCTTCACTCCCTTGCTTGCCCGTCATCAACTCTATCAACACCACACCAAAACAATACACGTCATGCTCAAACCCGCAATCTTGTTTATCCAAGCTGACATTCTTGTTCCTTGAGCCAACACTTCTGAGTCCAAAACCGGCAACTCGAGGTTCGAGAGAATCGGAGAGGAGGATGTTGGACGCGACGAGTTGGCCATGAGTAGATCCCGCATGGTGGAGATAGGCAACTCCTCGAGCCACTCCGACGGCGACTCGGTGGCGCGTCAACCAGCTAGTAATTTCTTCGGGGGAAGCAACGTGGAAACCACTGATGTTTTTATTCTCCCACGTGTCTGTGCTCCAGTCCTCCACGTTGGTTTTGAGTGTGGGCAGCTCGTGCAGCCAACGGTGGAGATCCCCGTTGAACATGAACTCGTACAGAACAAGCTTCTCCTTACCTGGTATTAAAATCAGGAATCGAAAAGGAAAAAATAAAATAAAATACAACGTTAAATTAATGTATGTGATGAATGTTACTTTTTTATATATTTTTAAAAATTTATTTCTAGGAAGAGCACATCAAAATAAACATCCAAAACAATAATTACGACCTCTGCAAGTGTAATCATAGACGTTGCTAGATTTTAAGTGAGATGGGCCTACAATAGAAACGACACAGTACGACACCCAAAACTCGGAACCCTAGAATTTAATGACAACCCGTGAGACCAATTAAATAGCCACTGCTAAATAAAAAATTAAAAAAAAAATTAAAAAAAATAAAAAAAAACAGTTACTACCTGCAATGCAATACCCGCATAGCGGCAGGAGGTTGGGGTGTTTAACTTTGGAAATTTCTTCAAAAAGAGCCACAGCCTCATCATGATCAAGGTCTCTTGCATTCTCCAAAACCTTGATTGCCACGTGGATATCACCTGGTAGGACAGCTCTGTAGAGGGGCCCGCACCTGCCCTCTGCTAGGAGAGAGTCTTTGCCAAAGTGTGAGGTGGCAGCAATCAGGTCCTTGAAAGTCAAATTCATCAATGGCTTGGATGACATGGTCACTGGTGCTGATGTTGGTTCTTTAATGTCTGCCACCCATGATGAACCTGACTCGGTTTCGAAGCTGAACGGCCCTGATTTATCCATCTTGAAAGTGAGCTGGACCGGTTTAGAGATCGCCCATCTGTTTCTTATTGCATTCTTTCGTCTTCTGTGCATGCAAAAGGCGCAAATGGCAATCGAAACGAGGACAAAAGCTGATGCTGATGAGACACAGATGACCAGGGTTTTGGTTTTTGATTTGGGCTTAGTTTTTTTGGCGAGCGAGTAAATTGGTGGGTATTTTTTCATGGTTTTCTTGTGGGGTTGGGTTTGATTTAAAAGTGGCTTCTTGATGGGATTAGTTGGGGTTTTTGAGGTATTGAAAATCAAGCTACCTCCACCATGACTAAAGGCAGATTTTCCAAACTTCTTGTACTTGTCTGAGCCAACGAGCCCAGAGAAGTTGTTCAATGAAACATTCAGGAACACGAGGCCATCTAGAGGAGGGAAATCAGAAGGGAATTTACCATTCATGGTGTTGTTCGAGACATCCAGATACTTCAATGATCGGAGACCTGAAATAACTCTAATGTTGCCTGAAATCTTGCAGCTTGAAATGTTAAGCGACTCCATCTTGGTCAAGCTAGTAAACCCAGAAGGCAGATGACCTAAATCATTATGAGAGATATCAAGAACCTCTAAATTTGGAAAACCAGAGAGTCTAACCAAGTTGGTGAACCTGTTGGTGGAGAGATTGAGAGCTTTAATCATCGACGAAGATGAACTGTTAATTCCAAACCCAATGCTCCCTCCAAGCCTGTTCTTGGACAGATTGACATCACTCAAGCTCTTTATAGACCAAAACCAAGCTGGCACCTGACCTCGGAGAGAATTTCCGGAGAGGTCAATTACGTGCAGCTGAGACATGTTCTTGAGATACTTCCAAGAGATGCTGCCACTCAAGTTTTTTGAAGGAAATCTTATTTCTGTCACAGAAGGATGAGAACAGTTTGAAATCGAAACAGGATGCTGGAAACCAAGAAAGATTGAAGCCAGAGACAGAGCTGAAAGCCTTCGAGACCAGTTCATGGTCTTTACTGTTGCATGTAGATTCTGCAAACACAAACAGAGAAAAAAGAAGCAAAAACCTGCAAAAAACTTCCATTTCCTCTCTTCAAAGTATCAAGCACGAAGCCCTTTCACTTCTATTTCCCATACACGGAGAGGGCAGGAAAGATCTAGAGAGAATTATAAGAAAAGAAAGCAGGCTATGGTAATGGAGTAAGAGAAAAGGCAGCTGTCTCTTTTTGTTAGTGAAGTAGGGAAGTAACGGCGTTAAGATGGTAACGGGACAGTTAGCAGCGTGTTGAAATTTAGTAACCTCATCGGCGCTGTGCAACGGGTTTTTTCTTCTGATAAAACAATTATATATAATTACCGTTTTACTGTTTTTATATATAAAACATTATAAATCAAAAGTTTCGTGCATATGCATGAAATTAAATAAATAAACCAAGAGTTATATATATATATATATATATATATTGATAAATAAGAATTTTTCTTATCAACAATAACTAAAAATAAATTTAAAAAATCAAGAGAAATATATTGATCAAGTTTCGTGCCTATGCATGAAATTAAATAAATAAACCAAGAATTATTTATGTTAATAAATAAGAATTTTTTTTATTAACAAAGTAAGTAAAAATAAATTTAAAAATCAAGAGAAATATATTGATCAAGATGTTTAATCTTATAAGATGAGATATTTATCTAATTGTGCTTGCTGAGATTTTTTATTAAAATTGAATTTTTTATTCAATCAAAAGATAATAAAAATAGATACAAACATTAAAATGATTGAAAAAAAAATATATTATGCAAGACTACACATATTACATATATTATCTGATTATTTTTCAAAAATTAAAGTTAAATTATATAAAAGATTAAAAAATATATAGATGAATTAAAATAATCTTTTTTAAAAAATTATATACACAACATTGTGTAAAAAGCAATTATTTATTCAAAAAAGATCAAATAAAAAATCACAGATGATGAATATTAATTAAAATATAAATTTAAAAATCATTTTAAAAAAGCAATTAAGAAAAGATATTAATTAAAAAAATATTAGATACAAAATGGTATGTATATTATGGTTTAACTTGTCAATCAACCACACTCAATATTAGAAATAAATTTAGGAGTATGATTGAAGTTGTTTTTGAAAGTGTTTTTCATTCAGAAATGTATTAAAATGATGTTTTTTATTTTTTAAAAGTTATTTTTAATATTAGCACATCAAAATGATCTAAAACCACTAAATTTTTTTAATTTAAAATAAAAAATAAAAATAAAAATTATTTTTTTTCAAAAAATACTTTTCCAATCAAACCTCCAAACACCCCTAAGCCAGAATCAATATGTTTTAAAAATTTATATTTAACCTGTAAAACAAATAAAAAAGAGAAAAAAAACTACTCTCGGATTCATGACCCAACACGTCAGAGTCATTGCAAGAAAAATGCCCTGACATGAGGGTTGACCTTAAAGGCCTACGACATGTCGTATACGTGTTTAGAATCCAACCACGCAATAATGGTTGAAAAACTCAGGGCAGTGATTTTTTTGTCCAAAAAACCCAATTTTTAAATCTTTTCAACCTAAAAATAGCTCACTCACTAACACCTTTGGAAACCCACGAGCCAACTCATCAACTTCTATTTTCTCTTGCTGATAACTAAAAAATAATATAAATAATTGATTTGCTTGAAATCTAAAGGAAACTAAATTATATTATTTTTAAAATTTAAGGACTTAACCATATGTTTTTGGCAAGTCACGTATATTTGATATTTTTTTCATTTTGATTCTTTTTATTTCAATTTCACTTTTACCTAATAAATCAAAATCAATTGATCTAATCAGATAACCTAAAACTAAAAATCATAAGAACAAAATAAATAATTAAAAAATAAACATTAACTACGACAAATGTTTTTATGTGTGTGTTAACTGTGTAGCTTGATAGTACTCTGCCTGTAAAATAAATTGGATTTTGTCCTCCAGTGCTGATTGATGGTGACATGTCAACCGTGAATCTTGACTTATAAAGAAGTCTAAAAATTACCCTATTCGTGATGCGGTGATTGCTGAAGAAATGTATTTTTACAGTCATATATATATATATATATATATATATACACATATATAGTTAATTCTGAGATTTGACAGAGCGCTTGTATAACTGTTTTTTTCAGAAATTTGTTTGATTGTTTTTATTTTATATGAATTTTATAGTATATATAGTTAATGTCTGAGATAATTTTATAGAAAAGTTAAAAAAGTATCTTTTGATTTTTAGATGATGTTTTTAAAAGTACTATACTCATATATACTATAGTTAATTCTGAGATTTACGAGGTTGAAAGTTTTGATTTTGATTGTTTTTTCCTTTGTTTCTCTACTTTTGTTTTTGTTATTACATCAGACAACAGTGGGGATCAGCTGTAAATAAAAGTAGATTTGTGGCATGGTTGACTCTTTTATCACCATACATGTCTCTTTCATCTCAATGCCATCATGGATAATATGATTTTCTTTAAACCTTATAATCAATTTTTTTTATTTGATTTTTCAATTAAATCAGACAGGAATTAACTCAAATTAAACCAATTAATTTGTTGAATTCAAATAAAATTTTGATAACCAGATAATTATAAACACAAATTAAAATATTTTTTTTCAAAAATAATTTATTGAGATAATGACATTACAGCTCGATCTCAATCCTCATATCATTGCAATTTAGTCTCTTGTCTTGCAATTTCAATCCTTATCCCTTAAAAACATAAATACAATTACGCTCTAATTTGAACTCAATTATAAAAAAAATTCAAATTGAGCACTCTAAAAAACCTAGCAATTCAATAGTGGTGTGGCTAGCTTTTCTTATAATGCTACACTTCAAATTACTCCTGGTTAGGGGCCCTGATTGATAGCATGGCTTGCAGCTATATGAGAAATTTTCATGGTTCTACCCACGTGTGATCTTGAGTCAATCATATCAGATAGATCCTGACCGTTGATTTACCTTCCACAGGACTCATTTTGATGGGTCTGCTTGGCAAAGAGAGTGCTTTGTAAAGGGCTAGAGTAGAAAAGCTGAAAATAGCAATAATTAGTTGGAAATGGAAAGGTTGGGACGCTAGCTTGGCTATTTTGAAGTTTTCTTTTCTATTTTTTCTTTATTAATATAGATGTTCAAGCTAATTTTCATTTACATTGATTAATCTCACGATTCCTAAAATTAATAATTATATAAGTATTCAATAACTATATATCAATAACTATATTATTCCAACCTGAAATCACATGTAAAACAAACTCCGAGTTCTAAATTGCAATGCTACAACCTTCTAGATGGTTTCTTTTCTAATTTTTATTGGAGTTGTCAGCAGAGATGCTTTCTTACAATGCTTGCCTGTTTCGTAACCCCATGTTCTTCGCTGATTCTTTCATCATATTCAAATAAGCAACTACTGCTTGTCTGATCCTTAATAATAAACCTAAATTTCTGATCTGGGATCAGCACTATCATCTATGTCTTGCTGAGAGTCAGATGTAGAATTGCCGACTCATTTCAGTTCATTGTTGCCGAGCTGCATCAAGTTTTGATTTTTCTTTTCAAATCAAGTATGTTTAGGTAAAGATAATAAGACTCGACTGGCTCTAACATTCGACTTTTTGCAAAAAGGAGAGAGAGAAATGTGGACTCAATTATTGAAGCTCCATTAGCAGTTGAATAATTTGAAATCACAACTTCGAGTGTATAATTTATTATAAACTCATCGCATTTCACTGACGAAATATCTCAGTTCCACTTCTGTTTGTCCTCAAGATAATGCTGGTGGCAAAAAGGTGCCTGTACCTTCAAAAGCTACGGCTCTTTCCACTATATAAATCCCCATACCACCACACAAAACCACCGAATTTCTATTGAAGGGAGAGATATATAATATACCCACCTCGAATCAATGGATTAAGAATCAAATCGTGAGGAAATTGATTATATTTCTGATAAAAAAATCTGCCCCAGTCAGTTTTTTGTGCACTTTTTGAGGAAACCTGTCATGTGAACAACTATTGGTAGTGGGCATTCTTTCTTGGATGATTCAAGCATAATGTGGCACAAGCCCTTCATCTTGGTAAACAAGGCCTCTTTTGCAGGGCAATGCCGCCTCACATTGCAGTTCCAACAAGCAGAAAAACTCCATAGAAAAAGAAGAACTCCCTCACGGGGGTGGATGGGGAGGGGTTTTGTCGATTATGCTTAATGTTTTTCACCATTCAACACTCACAGATTCTCAACTCAGTAAAAGGAAATGTGTGCAAATAAAGTATTGCAATGGATTTGGAAGGTGGCTGGCAAACTTGCTCCACAGTTTTGTCAGTGGGCAAGCAATTCACCTGCTCCATCACGTGATTTTAAGTTCATTTCTGTCTTCTTCCTTGTTTCGAGAGTAAAATATTTTTGAGGCTCAAGTTAAGTGGATGGCATCACCTAATCCACGTGAATCCAATCCCAAAATTCCAACGGAATGACAACTAAGATTCAACATTGTAAATAATTATAACCTAAAAGTTTCTTCAAGATTCAAAGACGCGTTATTATATAGGATTCTGCATTCTCTCGTGATCAAATGATGTACTTTTTCAATAATAGATATGAGATCCTAAACATACAAAATAAGTTGGTGAGTGTTGCTGAATTCACTAACAATATATGTATATATTGAACCATACTCTTCTGTGGGAGAACCCATTGAAAAATGCTAAGAGAACTTAGGATGATTATGGCGGTTTTGTGTGCAAAGCTAAGGGAAGAGGTGTCCGCTACAATACAATATTTCATAAAACATTTCTTTCAGGATATAGAGAAATGGAGGTCTGGGGTATATAGAGATTTGGAGTTTCTTATTTTACAAGAGATCGATGCTTACTTGTAAGTGCAATTAACTTAGGGTATAACTTCCTTCCATGTAAAAGAAAAACAAAAGGTTTTTGTTGAACATTAAGGGAGATTAGATAGAAATCATTTTAAGAGTTTTGTATCTAAGAACAGAAGAGAGAACAAAAGGGTTGATAGAGTTTTTCTAAGGAATTTAGTATTCAAGATGAGGGAAAATAAAAAAACTCTTCTATACTCTCAATATATAATATCGAACAATGCAATCTGAGCAAATTGAGGTTGTGAATATCAAGTATGGTTTGTGTTCAAATAACATATCATCATGCTTAAATTAGTGATACATTGATATTAGAGTCATTGTTCCTTGTTTCCTAGTTTATTGGCGGGTGTATGAATTGTTGAAAAAAATATTTAGAACAATCGATGAAGTTTTGTCTTGAATGCTTTGAGATATTTTAAAAAATCCAATGTTCATAATGAGTGATTTATAATTTTTTTATTTTTATAATAAACTAGGTGCTATAATTAGTACCATTACAAAGGAGACATGTGAGTCTTTAAATTGATATATAATATGGATTTTTTGGCTTAAAAAATGAAGTTATAATATGCCTTCAAAGTTAGGTAAAAACCATGGAATTCTATATATATATATATATATATGTGTATGTGTGTGTGTGTGTTAAATAGCGTTTCTAAAGGTTGAAGACATCTCTCTATTCTAGTCATATCAGAGGTGCATGCTACTCAGGGTGGAACTAGAAAATTTTAAATAATGGTGTCATCATAAAAACTATAAGGTTGAAAAGATAATAATTTATTTTTAGAGGGGACTGAATTCATAACTATTATGAAAATTTAAGGATTAAAATTAGAATATTTTAAAACTTTGAGGGTGCCATACTCCTCTCAAAGCATCTTGTAGTTCAATCAAAATAATAAAGAAGATGAGTGAGTTTAAATAGTGAACCACATCATCCAGAACAATGATTTGATTTAAGAAATTATAAGGTATTAAAAAAGATTAAAATGTTATTAGTATACCAACTTTCCTACCTTACTTTCAAGAGTATATTATTGCTAGTGGTGGCTATTGATCCTTATGAAGAGTCATCATAAAAGAGATGGTAGCATGTGGGTCTCATTAGAACTTCAATTAGAGTCTGAATGATTTTGGGTTGTTTAACATATTGGGTCTTAATGAGGAGAAGGCTATGATTATGATTTTGCGGTTGATTCTAGGTGTATTTTAGAGTCCAAACTATTATATTTACTGGTAAAAAAAGGAATGATTTTGGATTTTGGTGAAGAGATGAGTGACGATTGGTTATGGAACGATGAAGAGAAAAAAAGGTTGAGGTCTATGGTTAATGCTCCTACTATGGAGGTTGATTTTGGTGATAGTATTTATATTTCAAATGAAAACATAAAGACTATTATTAAAATTATGGTTTAATCTCATTTTACCAAGTTAAAATGATTTCAGTATGATTTTATTAGTTTTTAAACCAATTTTGCATGAAAAATACAAGTTTACTCTTGAAATTATATGCTTTTCATGCTTTTTCTTTAGGATGTGTTGCTTGTCTCAATAACATCAGGATCACCTCTTATTTATGGTTAATTTTTCAGAATGTTTTTCACTATGAAACAAAATACTCTAAAGGAATAAAAAATTGAATATCTTTGTAGTCATAACCATACATACCTTTTTCCATTGGCATTTGCTTTAAGTGGGTTAATATGTTTGTTTACAAAGAGGAAACACCCTGAAACCTGAGCCGATAACTTATTCCCTTAACCTTTAATTAAGTTAATAAAACTATCTAGTAGATAGCCTAGTGGTAAGAGTTTGAGACTAAAGGGTTTTTTCCCCCTGTAATCTTAAGTTCAAGCCCTGTAGTTGCTAATATGATGATCAGTGAAGACTTATATGGTCATTAATTTCAGGGTATGTTAGATTAATTAAAATGTACGCAGACTAACTCGAACACCCATGTTAATAATTTTTTTTTTAACAAAAATAAAAATCGTTTCTACAACATATAATCATATATTTTTATCTCTAATAGTTTCTTATCTTCACGAGTTTATAGTTTTTAATTTTTAGAATAGTTTTAATGTGCTATTTTAAAAGTCAATTAAAAACTATTATTTTAATATATTTATAAATACAAAATAATTTTAAACATAACCAATAAAATACTCTCAATAAACCTTATTACTAGCTCAAAAGGTCGGTCAACATTTTTAAATTTTTGACACGTGTAGGGGTGAAGCGATCACCGACAACAAGCTGACTTTAACATCCTCGATAAAACCAGAACACCTCAAGCCCCTCTCCTTGTATCGTACTCCATCCCTTGATTTACTTTTCATAAAATCGTAGCCGTTAATACAGCAAGCAAGTGGCTGGACAACACGTGGCAGCACATATAACCTTAAAGGTGTAAATGACCGGTGCTTTTGCGTAATTGCCTTAAAAACGACTCCTCTCCTTCTTCACTTCACGAGATTTAGATTTTTCATGATCTCTTTCTTACTTCTCTTCAATTTCTTATGTAATTTCTTTGTTAATGTAATTGAAGGTCAACCATTTGATGCTAGATTTTTGTGGAAGTCAAATTAATGTTACCAATTAGTGAGATTATTATTTGAAAAGTTGAATTAATAGTTTTATTTTGAAAAAAAATAATTAATTAATTTGTACATCCATCTTTGTTGTAGCTAAGATCTTGATTGAGATTTATTATCTTTATTGTCAATTACTTGGAGAAACGTTTGTGTCAAACAACAACAATATCTCCTTATATAAACCTAATGATTATAAGACAAAGATAACTTGTAGTAGATGGAATAATTATGCATGATATTTATAATCACTGTATAATTGTTTTTATAATATTTCAGTTACTGTTAACAAATAGTAAAAATCAAATATTAAAAAAAAAAAAACATTAATTAATTAATGAATTAATAAATTTTATTTTATATGGTACTATTCTAAAGTATTTATAATAAATTTTTAAAATAAACACATTTTATTATTGAATGACTCTTACTAATGGCTTAAAGGGCACTAAAAATATACTAATAAACTCTTAAAATTTATTAAAAACATTTACACAATTCTAATTTATAAATCACTTGGATAAAGTTTAATAACTATTTAATTTTATAATAGAAAAAAATATAAATAAAAATAAATACAAAGAGAATGTATATGGAGAGACTTTTGCTCTAAAATTATTACTATAAAAAAACAATTAATTCTAAATTTGTGTAAATAAAACATGTTAGGATGAAAATGATTATTATGATAATTTTAAAACTAGATTAAAAAATCAACTCGAAACATGATCAGAGTGATAGATTGGGAGAGTTAATTCAGGTTAATTTCAATTTTGTTTTTTAAAAAAAGATCAAAACTACATTGTTTTGACTAAAAATCCAAACACAAATTGAGAGTTTTAAGTCAATTTGTCAAGTGAGATTGAGTTTTAAAATTAAAATTATTATTAATTCAAAACTTAATAATTTGTAATATATAAGTTTAACAATAATACATATTAAAATTAAATTAAAATTTATTTTATTTAAAACCAACTAAATATAATATAAAAATAATTATTTTATTTTATATATCATTAACAAACACGATTCTATGCATCTATATTTTCTTTTCAGTCTCTAAGTAAACGCGGTTGCTCTCAAAGTCAAGGAAAACAACAAGCCACTAAAAAAAGAAAAAAAAAAGAGTACACCCTGACAGATGAAATTACAATCGCTTAAAAAAATAATTTTGGGCTGTTTGTGATTGTGATTTACATTGTTTTAAATGTATTTTTATATATATTTTGTGATATTATTTTTATATATATATATATATATAAATTTAATATAAAAAATAAAAATAATTTAATATACAAAAATAAAAAATAAAATTTTTTCAAAAACTTTTATGGAAAAGCAATAAAAAACAATCCCATAAATATCTAATCATCAAAAAGCCAGAATACATTTTTTTTTCATCCATCCATTTAGCAACCAGGCCTCCTCCTTTCTTTGAAGAAAAACACCATAAGAAAACAAACCTAAAAAATAAAACAACATTTTCGTCCTCTCATCTCATCTCTCATCTCTCCAATTTCTATGGCGACCAACAAAACCCCAAACACCAGTAGCAACCAGAACCAAAGTCCTCTGCTCGGGCGGTACGAGATCGGCAAGCTTCTTGGACATGGCACTTTTGCTAAAGTATACCATGCTAGAAACGTTAAAACCAACGAAAGCGTTGCGATTAAAGTTATTGACAAAGAAAAGATCCTCAAAGTTGGTCTTATGGCTCATATAAAACGTGAAATCTCCATTCTTCGCCGTGTTCGCCACCCCAATATTGTCCAGCTTTTTGAAGTCATGGCTACAAAAGCCAAGATTTACTTTGTCATGGAATATGTCCGAGGTGGGGAATTGTTCAACAAAGTTGCCAAAGGTAGGTTGAAAGAAGAGGTTGCCCGGAGATATTTCCAGCAATTGATATCTGCTGTGTCTTTCTGTCATGCCAGAGGTGTGTTTCATCGCGATTTGAAGCCAGAGAATTTGTTGCTTGATGAGATTGGGAACTTGAAAGTTTCGGATTTCGGATTGAGTGCAGTTTCTGATCAGATTAGACAAGATGGTTTGTTCCATACTTTTTGTGGGACTCCTGCTTACGTTGCTCCTGAAGTTCTGGCGAAAAAAGGGTATGATGCTGCTAAGGTTGATATTTGGGCTTGTGGGATTGTTTTGTTCGTGTTAATGGCTGGTTATTTACCATTTCAAGATCAAAATATTATGCTTATGTATAAAAAGATTTACAAGGGCGAGTTTAGATGTCCTAGATGGTTTTCTTCTGAGCTAGTTAGGCTTCTTTCTAAACTTCTTGATACTAACCCAGTCACAAGAATCACAATCCCCGAGATTATGGAGAATAGGTGGTTCAAAAAGGGGTTTAAGCATATTAAATTTTATATTGAAGATGATAAAGTTTGTAGTGTTCAAGAAGAGGAAGATGTGGGTTCATCTTCTGACCAGTCATTATCCGAATCGGAATCGGAAATCGAAACTAGAAGGAGGGTTACCACTTTGCCCAGACCTGCAAGTTTGAATGCTTTTGATATTATATCGTTTTCGCCTGGATTTGATTTATCTGGGTTGTTTGAGGAGGGCGGGGAGGGAGCAAGGTTTGTTTCTGGGGCTCCTGTGTCGAAGATTATATCTAAATTGGAGGAGATTGCTAAAGTTGTAAGCTTTACAGTTAGGAAAAAGGATTGTAGAGTGAGTTTGGAAGGGTCTAGAGAAGGTGTGAAAGGCCCATTAACAATTGCGGCTGAGATTTTTGAGCTGACACCGAAATTGGTCGTGGTGGAGGTCAAGAAGAAAGGAGGGGATAAAGGAGAGTACGAAGATTTTTGTAACAGGGAATTGAAACCTAGATTGCAGAAGTTGATGCAGGAAGAATCTGAGGCAGCATCTGCTGCTCCTGTGGCTACTTCTGCTCTTGCGCCATCGGAATCCCCACTATTCACCATTGATCCTTTCCCTACCGATTCTTCACAATTAACTACTGATGCTTTTCCTACCAACTCTACACCATTACCTGCTGATCCCTTTCCTGCCGGTTCTTCACATTTTCCTATTGATCCCTTTCCTACCGGTACTTCACATTTTCCTGTTGATCCCTTTCCTACCGGCTCTTCACATTTTCCTGTTGATCCCTTTCCTACCGAGACTTCACTTTTACCATCAGATTCTGAATATTAGACAAAGAAAGGAAAAGGAAAAGGGTATGCTTTTCTATTTAGTTCTACTTCCGTAAGCTTTTGTATGATAAACATATAAGTATTTTCAATCTCTTTGATGTTCTGTTGTGCCAGTTAGGGGACTAGATGCTAATACATGATGTATGTTCTTTTCTTCTGCTGAGAAATAGTAGATTAATCGAAGAGAAAGATGATGAAATACTTATTTCTGCTGATCTTGGCAATTCAGTGGTAACTTGTGTGCTCAATTAAATGTGATTGAAGTTTGCTTTCTTCCGTTCATTCCCCACTGATTGTGGTACAGTGTTGCAAATACAAGTTTCATAATTCGGATTATGATGATAAAAAAGGAAGCTAATCATTTAGAATTCTTGATAGTATCTTGTGTCCGGTCCAATCTCTGGGTAGGAATATACACTCTGCCCCTGGTTATACCACTTTCGCTTGGATGTTTTTGAAGTATGCAGAGAGCCTAGATATTCATTAGTTGCAAATATGATTGGTGAAGTTATTTGGCAACTCTCTTCATAGTAGGATTTCAATAACAGCAGCTTGTAGCCTTTTTAATTGAGAAAATCATAGTTGATATTTGGTGTTGCTGTTGATTCCATTGCATAATTCATCCGAAGGGCAAGAGCTATTTCTAGTTTATACTGGGGGCCATATTTAAATCATGAATAATAGATGAAAAATTATTTGTAGACTAAATGAATGATACCAGGTCCTGTGTGTCACTGCTATTCTTATCTGGAGAAAAGATATGTTGAAGGTGGAGTTAGGATTTCACAAATTCAGCAAATATGAAATGCAGGCCATAAATATCTCAAATTAGTAAATGAAAAAGACAAAAGTTCGAAGTCAGCTTTTCCATTTAAAATTGGTGAAAGGGCGAGGACAGTATCTAGAGGAGCAAATCCATTTATTTGTCTGTCAATTGTATATTGCTAAAATGGTTGCCTGCTATGATGGCGCATTGAGTGCTCATTCAAAATGGTGATCAATGACATTTGATATTACATGGAAATGATGTATTTGTCATTACTGCACGACGAAGTCACTGAAAATTTGTCATCTTTCTTCTATCTTCTGTAAACTTCTTTGCCTTTGTCGTGTATCACGAGCCATAAAACTTTTGCTGGAGCTAAACTTCATGTTTTTCCTCTTCACAGTCACAAATTTGCATTTTCACATTTAAAAGAGGTCAGGGATTGATTTATTTCTTTCACGATCATAACACAAGTGTCTTTTTAAGGAATGTGATGTGATGTCAAAGGACTTGAAATCTGTAACAAGTTTCGAGTCAAAACATGTATCTTTTATACGAGTCTGAGATAATCGAGATTTTAACGCCGTTGCAATGAGGGAGCCGTGCTGGGTCCTTCTCAGTTCCTTCCAGCTACAATTTCATATTGATTATCGTTAGCTCAATGATTTTGCAGCCATATTCGTCGGTGGAGTCTTACAGGGAACTGAACAGGGCACCTAAAAATTGGCGACCAAAAACACCACCTGTAATTCTCAAGTTGGAAAATGCTGAATGGGGAAAGACTGGTAGTTGTCGACTCAGTGAGGTCTACACAATGAAACATTTGCCATTCGTCACTTGAGTCTTGGAGATCGTGCTTGTGAATCCTATCATTATCATGCTTTGAAGAAAATAAATTTTGATGGGATGTTTCAGTAGAATTAGCAGCCCTGGTAATAATGATTGCACAAGTAAATTATTGCACGAGCTGCTTCCTTTTCTCTATTTCCATTATTTTTAAAAACATGCTCTTCAATAAAATATAATTCAGATATTCTTATAATATTTGGCAAAATCTAGTGAGCCTTAATAAAATATTTTTTATTCAACATTAAAGTTCGCACTTTGGTAATTATTTTTATTGTTTTGCAATCTTCCATCCAATTGCTTCTCTTCTAAAAGTCTCCAGCGCAAAGTCCCCACGGGTATCATTGTATCGTCACGGGATTAGTTAATTTGGTTGATGTATTTCTTTTTGTTTCTTTAAATCTATTTATTGGATGTTGTTTCTGTATATAAATTTTTCTTAAAATATTTTTTATTTTTAATACTAGCATATTAAAATAATCTAAAAACACAAATAATAATAATAATTTAAAATAAAAAAATCAAAATATTTTTGAAATAGAAAAAATAAATTTGCTCGTGTCAATTGGTGTTTGGCTCCAATGTGATTACAAAGTTATACGCCAACTCTCTATCATGAACTAAGCGTGATGCCTTGTAACTTTAGGTTGGGCTTTTCCCAAAATATCATTTTTACTCTTTACTTTTAGTTCATTTCTATAATGATCTTTCATGAATTAATGAGATGAAAGAAAAGGAAAAAACAAATAAGCTTCAAGACTCTAATTTTTTGTTTGCTTTAAATAAATGAGGATGTATTTTTAAGATTTTGAAGGTCGTTTGCTAAAGAAAATTCTTATTATTCCTTTTTATTATTAAAAGCTTGGGGTTTTATATTTTATGTCTTTTAGGATTTATATATTGGTGTTGAAAGAGAAATTTATAGAAAAATAAAATATAAAGAATAGAGCGATTAATTTAAAATGTCATGTAAAAAAGATGATATTAAGTTTGAGAAGACAGCTTCCAAATACTTCATAATAAAATAAAATAGAAGAAAAAAATAAACAAAACTATTATATAATAAATAAAGTATCCTCAATCATGTAAAAGTAAAACTACTTATGTTCTTTTGGCATGAGGCAATAATGACTATTGTTATTATGCTAAAAATATGTATACATTTGTTCATCTTAAATATGATGCACCTGAGAGAGTATAAGAGGAAAATATGTTCTATATGCACTTTTAAAAGACTGTAATTGTAGATAATTTATTTATATTTCTAGAGATGTAAGGTCTAAACTTGATAGCAAGACAAAACAATATATTTTCTTAGGTCACAAAGATAATGAGTTTGGCTATGGGTTATGAGATCATAAAGAGAACAATTTTATTAGAAGTAGAGATATTATCTTGTTTAAAGATCAAAGTACTGAAAGACTTTATGTAGAAAAGAAAGTTAAGTCTTCCAATTCTACCCTTACTAGTTTGAATCCAAGACCTACTATAGTTACTTTTAATGCTTTCATTTCTCCTTAATAGGTTATACAAAGTCATCAATTGAACCACAATTAGGGATGTCCACCAAACTTTATTAAAGCTTCTACAAAATATCTTCTGTATAAGATTGTGGTGGTTATTAATGGAGGAGAGCTATAATGCTTTAATAAAGCTATGTCACATGAAAAAGAAAAATGAGTTGTTGAAAGTCATACAAGATAAAGTGTTTGTTTGAGAGTATGATTGCGATTGCTTTTGAAAGTGTTTTTTTGTTTAGAAATGCATCAAAATGATATTTTTTTTTTTTTAAAATAATATTTTTGACATCAACATATGAAAATGATCTAAAAATACTAATTTTTAATTTAAAATAAAATTAAATTCAATTCAATTTTTTTCAAAAACATTTTTGAAATGCAGGGCCAAACACCCCTAAAGTCTTTACATGAAAACTAATAATTTTTGAATTAGCGAAGCTTTTGAAGGGTAAAAATGCACTACTTACAAAAGAGAGTTCAAGTTAAAAGTTAAATAAAATTACTACAACCTAGGCACAATGTGAGATTAATTATGAAGGAATTCAATTAGAAAAAGGACATTGATTTTGAAACACCATCTTACTCGTGGTCAAAATATTTTCAATACGAGTAATACATGGTTTAATTACTAGTTCAAGTCTTGAAGTTAAGCAACTTAAAGTTAAAATTGCCTTTCTCCGTTGTGACTTAGATGGAGAAATCTATATAAAATAGACTAAAATAATAAAACACTGAAATGAAATTATAAATAATTAATTCAAGTAGTAGCGATAACAAATATATTTTTTAGATGGAAGAACCAATAGAAGTAGTAAGCAATCTACACTTCCGGCTGCTCGCATCCCTGCCATGCCCAAACTATATCCTCGAGAGAAGGTTTTAGTTCGTGATCACAGAATTCCTTGTATTCGAATGAATCCCCTGATTTTTTCTTCACCTCGACAACATAAAACGACGGCGTGACCTCACAGATTTCGGCATCTATAGCCAGCAACCCTTTTCTTCCTTCCCTGCTGCCCTCCAACATCAGTGTTCCATCTTTCTTTTTAAAACTGAAACTCTCCGCCATTGCTATCTGCTCGAATTTCGACACGATCATCGAGGCCGGCTTTGTTGTGGTAAATCTCGCTTCGTGTCTTCGATTCTTGTCTTTCTCGAAGAGCCCGGATAAATCAAAACCTTCCGAGAGAGAGATGATGTCGAAGGCGTTGTAACGAGTTGGTCGGAGAGGACTTCTCGGAGCCACCGTGGAATTTTCCTTCGACTTGCTTTCGTCATCGAAGGCAGCATGCACCTCCCTGATCAAGCTGCTTCTGGCTTGGCCTTGGGGTGATGGCGGCGTTTCAATCTGCTCGTATCCCTTCCTGAACCAGCAATTTTTCATTATCTTTTCTGTGCTCATTCTCGAGCCTGGATGGGGGATCAAGAATCCCTCGAAAGAAGCTTTCTTGCCTCGGGATGAAACCATTTCGGACACCTGAATCTTCCTTCGGTAATCTTCCTGTACAATTCCATGATGTTTCGGTCGTGGAAAGGAAGAAAACCCGCCAGAAGAACGAAGAGAATAATTCCACAGGACCATATATCAGCTTTGGATCCATCGTAACCTTTCTTGTTGATGACTTCGGGAGCAACATATGAAGGAGTTCCACAGGTTGTGTGGAGGAGACCATCTTTCCTCCTCGACTCCGACAGTGCACTCAGTCCGAAATCTGTTATCTTCAGGTCACCGTTCTCATCGAGGAGAAGATTTTCAGGCTTGAGATCTCGGTGGTAGACCCCTCGGCTGTGACAAAAATCAATCGCACCGATCAGTTGTTGGAAATACTTGCGAGCAACGTCTTCCCTTGAGCTTCCCTCTGGCGACCAGGCTGAATAGCTCTCCTCCTTTCACGAACTCCATGACGAAATAGATCCTGGTCCTGCTTGCCATGACCTCATCGAGCTGAACAATATTGGGGTGCCGAACAAGACTCATGACCGAGATTTCTCTCTTGATTTGATTCATCAGACCAGTCCTTAATACCTTTTCTTTATCAATAATCTTTGATGGCGACGCTCTGGCCAGATTGGAGATTTCTTGCATGGTAAACCTTGGCGAAAGTCCCTTGTCCGAGCAATCTCCCAAGCTCATATCTGTTCATCACTACAGGACCTCTCTTCTCCATGTTAAACTGAACAAATTAAGGTTATTTATTGCATTTCACCATCCAATATTGTAATCTCTACTGCATCTTCTCATATCTGCTCCGGTGGAATCAAGGAGTCCAGGACGAGAGAAAGCTAACATTTAAGACTTTTAAGTTTGCCCCTATTAAGGAGATAAGTTGAAGAAGAAGAAGGCTATTCCAGAAAGACAAATCATACCCTTCCATCAATTGTATAGTAACCCAAAAGCTGAAATCTAACTAAAAGATCCATAAAAATAGCAAAACTGATCTGGTCTACATTTAATTACTTGGCTGAAATCTAAAAGCTGAAAGGGCCGGACAGTGTCAAGAAAACATGGACATTTTATTTTTATTCTTTTTATACCATCTCCTATTTCTGTGCACTAATACAGGCTGATGATACTTTCCAAGTTATTTTTAAAATCACATCCTACCTCTTATTTTGTTCTGTAATGGGTTTTAATTCGACGTAGGTTCTTATTTTGTTCCCTCCTCTTATTTTTTCAAAAGCGAATGCATGTGATGCAATGCAACCGGTGCAATGAATAATTTCTTCATCTGCTAGCGGACCCTCTAGTAATAATGCTTCAAAATACAGCATGAGAATAAGAATGGCTTCATAATCTGAAGAGTACAGATCCCTTTTTCCAACAAGAAGCTAACAGCTAAAATTTGTATGGTTCTCGTTGAAAATTGTATCAGAAGTGCTCTAGTTCCATTACTTCAATTGGAATTCATGAAAGTCCATGGCAAGTAATTGTTCTGAGTGTAAAAAGGCGAGCTATTAATAAAACAAACTCACTTAAAATATATTCACTGGGACTAAAATCCCAGTGCTATGTTGGTGTTTTGCAACACGAAAGTCAATCATAAAATACATATAATTGGGACTCAATATCCCCACGAATGAAACAGCATATCACACTCTTATAGTAACGAGCAATACAAGGAGAAATGGTGAAAAGGAAACGAATAGAATGAATCATATTATAAGTAGACAACAATGGGACCAAAAACCAGAGAGATGGGAAAGCCAGGATTGGTGGAATTTGATGATTACGGGTAGCACCGATTGAAAAGCTAGCTTTTGGATTTTCATATAAATGTATGAGAGGGAGATGACTCCTGCTGGACAAGAGTCGGAGAGCCTTAAGTTGCCTCCACGGATAATATCTCAAGCTCAGCCCACCAAAGCGGAGAAAGTCTTGGGGTTGCTTGATCAGGCGAGATAGAAATCACTTCCTTCAATTTGGAGGTGATCTCCTTCATTGTTGGTCTGTGCCTTGGATCTGATTGGATACACTGTTGAGCAACCTCACAGATGACATCAAGCTCATTGTTTTTGAAAGACTTGAGGCTTGGATCAATCATGTAACCGATGCTCCGCTTGTCATTCAAATATTCAGCAGCCTGCAAGTTTAGAATTTTATGATTATCGGAGACAGGAATTAACCATCAAGCAAGGAGATAAACAAATATTTAGCCTCGAGTTAAAGGCAAAAACTTTGATCAGTTTAAGAGATTTCATACAAAACTTACCCAATTTTCAAGGTGCCCTTGTTCTTCTGAGTATGAGAGCTTCCCGGAAATGATCTCAAGCAACAGAACCCCAAAACGGTAGACATTTGTCTCTATATCAACATGGGGCGGCAGTGAATCCTCCAATTCATCAGAAACTATTGAGTTTGAAGCAGCTTGTGGCAAGAAACAGATCTCTGCAATCTGAGAAAGCATAATATAGATAGCGAGGTTAAATTTATAAAATGATAAAAAAGAAGAAGACAGAAGCTAATCCATTAACAGAAGAAAGTACCTTAGCAGCATAGTCATCTGTTAAGAAGATAGCGCGTGAACTCAGTTTAGAATGTGCTATAGGCGGATTCAGATCATGGTGCATATATTGCAGGCAATAAGCAACTCCCATAATAATCCTCAACCTTGTATTCCAGTCGAGATGTTCCATTTCTTCAACTGAAAACACAGAAGAGATGTTTGAGACTCAGCTTTCCCAGCATTGCACCAGCAACATGGACCAAATCCCCACCATCAAAAGTTCATTAAGAACCTTACCATGCAGATGCTCAAAGAGAGATCCATTTGGAGCATATTCAAAAACCATCATCCTATTGAACGGTTCATCCTCCTCACAGTAGCCAATAAGGTTTACAAAGTTCTTATGATTAATTCGTGATAGTGATTCAATCTACAACGGACCAAAATATTTGTAGTCATTAAATTTTGATAAGAGAGAGAAATGCATGATAAAATCAAAAATCGTTATTTGTTAAATTTCAAATTAGTAATCAGAAATGGGAAAACCTTTTTTCGGTATGCCATCTCTGCACTCTTTGACCAGTCTTTGGACGAAGTCACTGCAGTTGATGCAACAGCAATTTCGACTCCACTAGACAGAGTTCCCTTGTATGCAGTGAAACCATCAAAAGTATCAATGATATTGCTGAAATCCTCACAAGCAGTTTCCAGCTCTGACCGATTTAGCTTGGGAACCCCTATATTGCACATAACTAGCTGGTTAAGTTTGTAATAAATTGGACAAGTATAAGACCATGGAGTAAACAATAATACTTTGAGACCAGACCAGACACTAATCTACCAGAGGCAACTAAACTTAATGGCAGGGCCAATCAAATGCATATGAAGACAGAAATTTATTTTGCTGAAGTTGCAATTAAAATGAGAGCTTAATTCATACAGTTCACTCTAAATGTATCAATCAAATAATTAAGTTGAATAGGATGTCAGCCAAATATAAACAATTTGATTAGATAATTTCACATGTTCATAAAATGAGTCGATAGGTCATTTTTAGGAATGCATCAGAAACTAAAGGCTCGTTCATGTTGCAGAACTTAATTATAATAGAGTTCTAATCCCTCGGCCATCCAAACATGTGCCACTATCCTACGATAACATTCTTATGGGTGAGAAAAATATTCACAGCTGATCCACCACTTCAATCAATCAGGTTGGACAAATCACACAACTTAAGTTATTATTAATGTTGATAAATAAAGAGCCTAATCAAATAAGCCTGCTGATCAATAATAAGGTTCATCAATTTTTTTAATGCACATACTAGAGCTCACCTGTAACAAATGCTTTCTGCAACTGTCCACTTAGACCAGTCTTCCATGGACCTATGGTCGGCACTCCTTGTTTCCTGCACATTAACAGCAAGCCTACTGCAACAATGCCCAAGACCCCCACGATTGGAATTGTTATGAAATACATCCATGTATTTCCAAAAGTTGCATGCGTTGGAGGTTGTTCATTAGATGTTTTTTCAGAAGAACGACTTGAAGGCTCAGTCCCTCTAGGCGGAGGATTGACAGGTGAATGCAATGGCACAGGGGATTGAGCTTGATGCTTCTTTGCATTTGATATTGCAGGTAAGGATCCACTACTTCGTGTGGTTGGAAGAGCAATAATTGGTTGAGAGGAAGACCCACCACTAGCAGGTGCGGCTTGGAGGTTACTGGACTGCTCAAGTAGTCGGCGACGTTCAAAATTGACAAGGATCTCTACATTCTGAACTGTGCCTTGCTCTGATGATCCTTCTCAGTGCAAAAGACATTACATTTATCTTGCAGCAAAAGTATAAATATTAATATCAAACAAATCAAGGTTGGTGAATGTTTTGTACTCACTATCTGGTTCATTGAAGCAATTTTCTCCAAAACCATTAAGATCATTGTTCCCAAGCTTGAACCTTGTAAATGAAGGTAAACAGTCAGTAGAAAGAACACACAAACAACCACTACTACATCGCGAACATGTCAAAAGTGGGATATCTTCATCACCATCTGCATCCATATACATCAAAATTGTACGTGTGTGTGTGCGATCACATGCATGTAAGCATTTTAATTTCCTTACGGTTGCAGCGTGAAGAAATTCAGGTAATGCATAAAGGCTGCTTTTATTGGGAATATGAATGAATTCACTCCATTCAATTGGCTCAAGCTGCTCCACCACATGCTGCACAAGAAAACATTTTAGATCATAAAAATAGATTACTAAACTGAACCACCTTCTTCAACTTCAATATCTTCAGCTCACAAAGTGATACTTAGTGATTGCTTGGAACCATCAAATATAAAAGGGATGTGCAACGCTCTTCCAAATGTCAGTGGTTTACTGCATAAGTTTATAATGCTTAATGCAACACAAAGGAGAGAAGAAAGAAACATTTAAGCTAGCAACAGTTGGCGTGTATGAGTGTGCTTAAACTACACGTTTTATGAAGTCCATAATCACCCTATGCTACATTTGTTGTGGCATATAGCTTTCATGTGAATTTCCTGTGCGAGACAGTGTGCAGACAAAAGAAAAAAAAACAAGAAACTTTTGTCTGCTAAATTGATAGAAAACTCAATGACCACGTGGAGAGTTACTGGTCAGGTGCGACTATTAGATTTTTCTCTCTTCATATTTTTGGTTGTGAGTACTTTAGTGATAACTTCTCACAATAAACTCCAAAACCATAACTCATCTTAGACATGTTTGGCAATCAATTCAACATGGGCAGAATCTCCTGTACTTGCAGCTAAGCGTTGATGAGGAAAGATGGAAACTGTCACTTACCCATGTCCAAGTTTTCTATTGACACAGCTAGCTCCAGTGGTAGCACCAGATGCTAGATTTCCATCAAATTGCAATTCATAAAGCAGGTTACGCCTCCTGATCTCTGGAGGAATGCTTCCCTCAAATTTATTGTCTCTAAGCAACCTAAGGTAGAAATTGTCTCATTCTAGTTAATCACACAGCATAAACAATCAAAACAATTACACCGAAGGATAGCTCACACACAGGTATTTTAATGATAGTACTCTTCCTATTTCTTCTGGAATTGCTCCACTGAAGTTATTATTCCTTAGGTCCAGTAGCTCTAGCTTTCTGAGCTCTCCAATCTCTTTAGGAATGGCACCAGTGAAACAGTTTCGGTGGAGTACACTGTAATGAAAGTAATGGAAGGATCAGAAAGTTCAATTAGTATCAGAACCCAGCAGAAGTTACAAGTACAAAGCTATACATCAGAATCAGAGATAAAATTTCCATTTTTAGTTCTAGATCCCTATAAACAAAAAAAACAATAGTTAAAAAGTCTGTAAATATCACAATCATTATGGGATCATGTATAATTTGGATGAAAGGGTATAAGGTGTGCTTGTGTTATTTAAATAGAAATCAAGAGCACGCCATAAAAACAAATTTCCAGAAATCCTAAAACATCGAGATTAGGGAGGTTTGGAATCTAATATCTTCACTATATACTAACATGCTTTTGAATATGTATGATAGCCTATCGACAATAAAAGCCAAACAGTCCCCACATGTCTTGGCCAAATTCATATTCAATGAGTAGAATTTGGCGAAATGCAGTACTCGTCTCTATTCTTGGAGGCTTGAACAGCTCAATCATATACTGGAATGAAATGATTAATTACTAAACCCAAAGTTTCATCGAAGAAAATACAGAAATATTATGAAGCCTTACAGAGATCTTAAGTTAACAAGTTTGCCAAGCTCTGGCGCCAATGTCCCTTCCAGAGAAAGTCCACTCAGGTCCCTACAAGTGCACTGAACAACATTAATACGTCCAATCATTCAGCACCCACATAAATCTTTTCTGTAACAAAACCTCTGAAATGCAGCAGCAAACACTTCTCAATATCACATAATTCCAACAACAAAAAACAAATTGAAGTGGACCTCAAAATCCTCCATGGTTAAGATTGGAAACAAAAAAATTACATAAAGCAACGAATTTCACTTTTTTCTATTTCATAATATGAACGGTATTTATTAGCTCTTTTAAAAGCATCAATGGCCACTTACAGTATTTGCACTTTTCCCCCCGACGCAATGAACACCAGACCATGAGCAAGGATCAATATCGTTGGGATTCCACTTTGCAAGGGAACCAAAAGGATCAGAATCCACTCTTGCCCGGAATTTCAACAGAACCAATGCTGCATTTCGTACCCCCACATTACATTCAATTACCAAAACCAGGATTCAGCAAGTACATTTTAACAATATACGAGTAAACAAAAATCAAGGATGCATAAAACAAGAATTACCCTCATCATTAAGCGACCAGGAGTATTGATTTTCAAGACTAAGAGTCAAAGCCAAAAGGAACAAAATTCGGAACCCTGTTGAGTTCCATCTACCCCCCATTGCTTGATGAACCAAGGTTGGCAGTGGAGATAGCAACAAATCGCCAGGTTTCCTATACAAAACCAACCCTTTCAACTAACAACAACAACTGATGCAAAATCTTTAATTTACAAGCAGCTATTAACAACAATGCTACGACAAAAATGAAAAGCCTTCACATTTGATCATGTCAGTGTCCCTCATCTTTGTGTTTTTAAAAAACTCTCTACACCCTTTTCATGGAAGACCTCATAACCTGGCTTAGCAGGCTATAATCTTCCTCTAAATCTCCACACCAATAAAATGTAGCTGCAAATGAGACAGCAGCAGGAAGGAAATTAAGACAAAAGTTAACAGAATGGTACCATAAGAGATAGCTTTTAACAGACAACGAAGAATTAAGGAATACCCTCAACAACAAGCAATCCAAAAGAAAAAAGTTCAAGGGTCATTGAATTTACCATAAAAAAGGGTCAGAAAGGGTGCTTTAGTGCTGCTGTTGTTAAGGGCATTATTGCAATTTTGTTACCAAAAATCCTTCAAGACAATGAAATGCAATGAGGGCTGGTAGGGGGTTGGGTGGATAGATGGAGAGACTCAAACAGGAAAAAAAAAAGGCAGCAAGGAAAAAAAAAACGATAAAAGAAATGAAAATGGGATTTTATTATTATTATTATCTGCTAGATTAACAAAAGAATAATATTTTTTTTCAATGACTGCCCTTTGCTAGAATGATATCAGAGGATCTCCTCCACCATTGTTTGTTTTTTACAACTTTCTCTGTTTTTTTTCTCTCTCTCCCCCCTCTCTCTAGCTAGCCCCCCTCCACCAGCCACCCCAGCAACCTATCTGTTTCTGATTGCCATTATTTTTCCTTCTTTTTTTGGTTTATTTTCCGAAGGGTCCCATTCTTGAGTAAATATTTTGCCATTCCCGGTTGTTGGCGCTACTCAATGGCTCAGTGGCCAATCACGTACCTGTATTGGGCGTAACTAGTTTCATATGTTGTCAGGCCATTTCTAAAATTGTTTTTTTATTTTTTATGAAAAATATTTCTTTTTTATTAGCAGCGTTTTTTTTATTATAAATTAAAGGTCATAAAATAAATATTTAGAAAAATATTCCTCTTTTATTTTTTTTTGTTGTTGTTAAAAAACATATTTTCTTAGAATCATTGCAAGTTTAAATAAATAAATAAATAAAGCATGACTCGGTAATTTGAATGCTGTCAAAAAATAGTAATAATAAAATAATTCATTTTTAAAATCATTGAAGAATTCTAAAATAAAAAATAGATGTTTTATTCTAATTTGATATTTATAAGTATTTTTTATATAAATTTTGCATATTAGATTCATATATAATAATTCATAAATTCATTGTTAATATTATTATAAAAAAAATATAAGTTTATTTGAGAACTATGATAAAATTGGATAATATTTCATACATTATTTTTATTTTTATTCATAGTAAATTTGATTCAAAATTAAAAAGAAAAAAGAAAAAAAAACTTAAGTGTAGGTTTTGAGCTTAAGAAGATTGGTATGCACGCCTACTAATTTCTTTATTTCTTTTGTAATAGATGGATTACAAGTTATTATCTAATTTATTTTTAAAAATAAATAAATAAATATCATATTATCTATCTAAAATCTAAATAGAGTCGTTGTTCAAATTCCAGTCATCAAAAATTAAGGTTTGAATTCTTTGACCTTAAAACTCATTTTTCACGTGGAAACATCTGAAATTCAAGTAAATATGTTTTTTTCTAGCGACTCTCTCTTTCTCCCTTAGCACATAGGGGACCAAAATACAAACAAAATAAATTTTATGATCTAAACATAAATATCTTGATAATAGGAATCCAAATATTTAAAAACTTAAACCTTAGAGATCAAATTGTAGCTTTTTGGGCTCTTGAAAAATAAAAATGAAATGCCTAATTAAAAAACAAAACAAATGGGGCATTGTTCCTTCATTTTTTTCCAGAAACACATTTAATATTATATATAAATATATATATATATATGACCCATTGATGAACACCCTATAAATCTTGCATTTAGGATAAAATACAAATAAAAACATATTGTTGGTTTTGTAAAATATATCAAATAATAGTCTTTAATCAAATCAGAGCGTTTTTTTTTATAAAAAAAACAATACAAATCTGTTATTCTAAATCCAAAAAAAAATGTCTAGGTTAAGGAAACTCTTTGTTGGTATGTCACTAAACCTGATTTAGTGAGATAAATTTAAAACATAGTAACTTGACTTCTCATTTAAATAGAATTTTAAGTTAATCATGTGGAAGTTACTCTAATATGACCTACTCAATTGATGGGTCTGGAAAAACTCTAAATAACTATTATCAATGTGGTTTAACCTTAAAACATATTTGAGATGATATTGTTTTATTAAATATTGAGATAATTACATAATGAGTTAACTCTGGTCAATCTAAATTAACTTACTAAATTTGCATCTTGAGTCATGGATACAACCATATTGAGTTAATCTGATCAAGTCAATTAGGTCTTTATTAGACTAGGGATTGAATTGAAGAGATATTAGAGAATCAAAAACTAAATTAAATAAAAATGGTAAGAATTAATTAACGCTTATGACACATGCACTAGTGTGTGAGAAAGACTATTGCGTTAGAGAAGCACATGTGGTTTTCTTAGAGTTCTATCGACAACCTTTCATGGTGCCGTTAAAATTGTAATGGTGGAGGGTTCTTTTACGACGACACATTATAGCTTTGTAGTTGCGGTGTATCTTCAATGAACCATTATTTTTTCCTTTTTTTTCCATACTCAATTCATAAACCTAATCTTTTCTCTTCTTCTATTCACAAGCAAGAAAGACTACTTTCATATAATTTTTAATTGTACTCCCTTTATTATTAATTTAAAAAAAAACAAAAATTCAAACAATTTTTATACAAAGTGCCAACTCAATAATGAGATAAACCCCACATTAAGCCCACGAAACAAACTATTAATACCAATCTAAAAAAAACCAAAAGTACTGTGCGAATCAAAATAAAGTTGTGTGGACGCATGATACAATGGATTTCCTAACTTTTTTAGCTCTTATTTAATTAATAAATGTAGGTATTAATTTTTTTAAAATTATATATATATATATATATATATATATATATATATAAAAAAAAGAGTTTTATATAATTTTATTAGGTCGGTGGAGGTGAATATAATTTCTGTGGAGAAGGGAGGGAAGTGTAACTGCCAACGGTAAGGTTTTAATCTATAATATACCGACTAAGTTTAGCTTTCGTTTAGGAAAGAGAGTGGTGATTTGAGGGCCCTCACTTCCTCTATACTCGGACGCGCTTTTCCCTCCTTGACTGGGCCCCACCCCCCTGCGTGCGCCCCCTCTTTTTTCTCCTCTTCCTCTTTCTATCACGGTAATTTATAAAACTCGGTCAATTTAGGGTTCAAAATAGTCTAGAAAATCTCTATTATTGAAGTTTTGGGTAAATCTAGCACCCCCAAAGATATAAAATATATTTATTTTATAATTTAATTTTGTTTTATGTAGACAAAAGAGCTTAGATATATTATAATGATGATTAGTATTAATTATGTAGAGAACT
Source organism: Salix udensis (assembly GCA_029204005.1). Taxonomy (NCBI): domain Eukaryota; kingdom Viridiplantae; phylum Streptophyta; class Magnoliopsida; order Malpighiales; family Salicaceae; genus Salix; species Salix udensis. Next base: position 3,682,424 of record CM055029.1, on the reverse strand, counting down.
ACATTGCGATTTCATAAAATTAGTATTCATATGTGACATTCAATAATATATTATTTTCTTTCTCTTGAACTTTTATGAGATTTCTCCAAAATTGATTTTACTAAATTTATATAATCAAAATATTTTATAAAACAATATCAAATATTTACCATCATATTATTATTTTAATTTGTAGAGCACCCAATTCCAATATATTCTTAGCAAGGTTTTTCTATTCAAATTAGCAAAGTCATATCTTCATTCCAAAATTACCCTTGATATATATATAGTTTGAAACTGATCAAAATACTTAAAAAATATTTTAAAACTATATTCTCATATTGCTCACGGAAATTTCTAGAATAAAAAATATAATTATTTCAACATGGTTATAAAGTTGATATAAAAACATGACACGTAATGAAGAATTGAATATTATACAAGAGAATATTAAACATAATCGAAAACATATAAACATATTGAAAATTTGTCTTATAGATTAAATCATTTCTCTTTAAACTATATCTTTCAATTTTAGTTATTGAAGTATTCAATAAACAAAGTTTTTAGAGAATAAATATAATATTTATTGGTGATGCAGTAGTCATACACTAGATTATTGTGTATTATGTTGTGGATCAGATAATTTTTTGTAATATATAAAAAAATATTTGGATGTTGTTAATGTGCTTTTTAGAAAGAAAAAAATTATATAGGGATTGATCTTATGTGACTTCATCAACTTGATAGTTTCAAAGACAACACGAACGTATGATAAAAATATAGCTTAACTTAAAAAAATCAAGACAACTTTATTTCAAATATTAAAACGAAAACATGTTAAATTAACTTAAATGCACTTGAAAATATTTCTTTTTTATTGAACTCAATTCTCAATTAATCTAATGTTAAATGATGAAATTGAAAATAAAAATCAACTAACAAATAAATTAAATTCAACTAAAAAGATAGATTAAATTAACCTGGGTTTTCCTATTGAATCACTCGAATACTTTCATATAATTTATGTTATATCCAATATTTTCCTATTTATTACTTTTTACTAAGACAATGTGTAACAAGATCTAAACATAAGATAACCTAGTGAACTCAGGACTAAGAATTACTTACACAACAATCACGTGAGTTTTTTTCATAAATATAAGAGATATCTCTATATGTAATTCCTATACGAATCAGTTCAATATATCCAACAAGCATATATATATATATATAAAGTTTATAAGACCAATTGTTTACTTTCATAAAAAAAATAACATAATATATACTAGTATTGATATATGTAAATATGTAATAAATGTCCTTTAATTATTCATCTGATTAAAAAAGAATTAACTATAAATATATAGGATACTTTAATACAATAGGAATCTCATAATTATAATATTTTTTTTAACTTCCTTTCCAAAGTGTTTTTATTTCATGAGTTTTATTTTTACTTTAGATTCATTTTTCAAACATTAAATTTCTAAATTAAAGATAAATGAATATTAAAAATAAATAATGTTTTTATTTAATAAAATTAAATATGTTCTGCATAAATAAAATAGTATAATGTGTAACCAACTGACTGCCTATAGAGCATATAAATTAAGAATCTTAACAATCTTTTAATTGCACTAAAGTTAATCATTCATGTATCTAATATCATATCCCTCTATATGGTGATCATGTTTATGCTAAACAGTACCTTTCTGAGAGGATCTGCAATATGGTCTTTAATGAATGCTCACTCTATCTTTATATCTTTTCTTTTTATGATTCTTTAATCAAATGGAATCATCTAAGAACATGTTTAGATCTTTGATGAGACTTTGGTTACTTTTCTTAAACAATGACTTCATTGTTGTCATAATACAAGGTTATCAGATAAAAATATTAGGAACTACACTGAGTTTAGTAATGAACTTCTTGATCTAAACAATCTCTTTTATTGTCTGAAACGTAAAAATGTATTCAACTTTAATTCTTGAATCTGTTGTGGTTTCTTGTTAGGAATTCTTTCAACTCACAAACACCTTCATTCAAAGTACAAACATATTCTGATTGAGATTTATTTTTATCAATGTCTAATTGAAAACTAAATATTATATGTAGATGACATATTACTAATACGAAACAACATTTCCTTACTTCAACCTATATGTTGGGAATTTAGTTGTATAGAGATGGATTTAAAAATTTGTTTAGATTGTCCCAATCCATATACATAGATAAGATGTTCAAATAGTTTAGCATGGAAGAGTCCAAAAGATGAAACTTATTAATTTTGCATAGGATTGATCTCTTCAAAGACACGTGTCCTAAAATATAAATTGTGAAAGATGAAATAAAAAAAGATTCCTTATGCTTTAACTATAAAGTCCATTATATATGTGATGTTATGCACTAGACCAGATGTATTTTATGATTTAAGCATAATGACTAGACACCAATCTATTCCTGGTAAAGGTCACTTGAAAATAGTTGACAATATTTTTAAATACTTAAAAAGAACTAAAAATGTTTTTATGGTTTTTGAAGGAAATGAACTAGATGTTCATAATTATTTATATTTTAGTTTTCAATTAGACATTGATGAAAACATACCTTTTTCTCTCTCTCTTCAATAACCCTAGATTTTTAACATATACTTCTAGGTTTGATGTTTTTAGTTTGTCTGTTTAGTGTATTTATTGAGTATATGAATCAATATATCATTACATAATTAGACAATTTTTCAATATGTTTTTACATCTTTAATCATGACTATAATGTAATATTATTTTAAAAGAAAAATATTAGTTTTTCTTTAAAGATTTTTTTTTAAATCATTTATTTCTTAAAATATTATAAAGATATTGAGAATAAAATTTATATTTTTATCAATTTAAATGAAAATTATTTCAATTTGAATAATTTTTGAATGGAATAATATATTGGAGAATTGGATACTATTCAAGGACATAATGGATAATTAGATTTATAAGGACTTATATTATCGACTTCCTCAGATAAGTATATATTAAATATTTTCCATTACTTATGTTTAGGATTTATTTTTTTTCCTTTCCACATTTTGTTGTGGGTATGTGCCTTGTGTGGGTTATGAAGCGAAATTGAATTTTTGAAGGTTTTTAGTGGCTTGATGTTTTAGATTTGTAATAAACTCTAACTTTCATAAGTAAATAGGAAGAGATAGATAACACTTTAAAAATTAATCTTTTGACACTATGAATTTTTGAAATGAATATTCAATACGAAAGACACTAATTAAATGAGATAGAGATTAAAGATTAAAAAAGACACACCAAGTTTATAGTGGTTTGAAATTTGTCTACTTCACTCTTTAAATCACTATTCAAGAATTAACTAACAACTCATGATCTTCTTCATGAGTGAAACCTTATCGATATCTAGTTGCTTTACAAGTTCAAGATTATAAACCGTTCACTCACAATATTTTTCAAGGATCAAGATTTCAACCTCACAACCATAATATTTTTTAAGTGATTCAAATGTCACTTACTCTGTTACAATGAGTTATCTCTCATAAGAATTTTTACACTTATAAGAATTTTCCAAGCCTTATAAAAAAAATTGCAATACATTGAATTCAAGTCTTTGTAGAAAGTAATCTAGCTCATAAATATGAAAGTAAGGATTGACGCAAATAGAGTTTTGAGAAGATTATAAACATAATAAAGCTTTCAAATGAGAGAGTTTGTAAGCATAAAGTATTATAAGGTTATTCATATGAAGTGAACAAATGATATTATAGGCAAAAATATATGGAAAATAACTTTTGATTGCCCATCTAATAACTTTTACGTGCCTCCTTTTTTAACATATGAAGATTTTTTTTTTGGGTCTAGCTTCATATACAAATTTAAGAATGTTTCTTCAATTTTAATTTAACTACACTTCTATAAGTGACAAAAACAAAAAAAAAAATGAAGTTTTTTTTAATTGTTTTCTTCTTTTCTCTTACCTCATTTTCATAAAAAAAAACTACCTTAACTTAAATTAGTAAAGTGTCTATTTTAAAATATATTATTATATAATTATATAAAAATCAAAATAAATATTTATAAGAAATATAATTATAAAGATTTTAGAGGAAAATGTTTATAAGTCAAAATAGTCTTCTCTCATTCATGTAATTCTTTATATAATAATAATAACAACAAACGGCAACAACAACAAGTTTTTTTCTTTTTTAACAACATGGTTTGTCAAATAAAAACTAAAAAAAATACTCTTAAAAATATAATGTCTTGAATTACATAAAAAAATAGTATTTGTTTTTTAATCAAAACTCCCTTTCCTTATTAATATACTTATTATTTATTTTATTTTGATGTAAGAGCTTTTTTTATTAATTTTTTTTTAAAATGAAAACTTATTATTATTATGAAAACAAGTCTAATAAAAACAAATAATTAATAAATAATTTTGATGCATCTATATAAATAAATCTAATAATGACACATCATTCACATAGAGATATGATGCATCATCTTCTTAAAGAAGATTTCAGCAACCTCCAATAGTCGAAAAATTAAGGTTGGAGACTATAAACACCTAAATCAAAAACCTTATCCATTTTAGATATAAAGAGCCTTTAATAAATTTAAAAGGTGCTCAAATTAAATTAAATAAGGAACCTTCATAAAGCCTCAATCTATTTTTTTGACATTATAAAAAAATCAAAATCACCTTCATAGAACTCCCTTATGTAAGATGCTAAAATTTTAGAGATCCAATAATGCCAAATAAAACTTCAAAAACCAAAATTACATTTTTCATGCCTTTTCAATGGAGCTATGTTTTCTTCTTCTTTTTATCTATTTATTTAGGATCTTGTTTTTTAATTTCTATATTAACAATAACCTAAAACTATATATGATTACATCAATTTTTAATACAACATTGGACTATTCCATGATACTTTATATATGTGAGAGCATGGGGAAAAAAAGAACTTGAAACATAAAATCATGCTAGTTTAACTTGGAGGGATAAGGTTTTAAAGAAAAAATTATTCAATTATCAAAATAAAAAAAAACAAATGCACTACAAATAGGACAATGTAGTCCACAATATTTTGAGTTTGGGGTTAGCACTATTCAAATACCCCAGCTCAGTTTAGTTTTTCTGTATCAATAATAATTATTCATAACAAGTTTTTTGACGTGCGATGCATCGTGGGTTAGATCAATTATTTTTAACCTCGAGAGATTGTAAAAAAGTTAGGTAGCAAAATTTGATCTATACTAGAAAAAAATATTTAAAAAACTGAAATGTGACTTGTTGAATGATATATTTTTTATAAAAACAAAAATTGACATCATGGTACATCATATCAATTTGGATCAACTATAGTTAACTTGTGAAATTCATAATCTTAAAAACAAAAATTGACACAATGGTACATCATGTCATTTTAGATCAACTATAACTAACTTGTGAAATCCACAATCTAATATATAATTCGATAAAAATATGGAACCCATATTGAAAAAATATGAAGCTTAATTATAATGAACCAAATGTTAAAGGCTGAAATAAAAAAAAACCCAATAATTTAAAAAAGTTCCTAAACAAAAGTGACTCAAGTAAACTTATACTGGTGGCCAACACAATCTTGTGGATCGAGGAATTTTTTTCCAAACATAAGAAGAAAAAAGTTAAGGGGATATTAGGGTTTTTAAAGAAGCATAAGGTAAGCTTGGTTGATTTAATAATATAAAAAAACCATCTAATTTAATAAGATGAAAAACAAAACAAATCCAAGTGAATCTTTTAAACTTGAGTTGATATTTCAAAATCACAACCCTTGAAATCTCATACCCAAGCTTAATAAAAAAAAACCCATTTACCAACTAAATTAATATTGAATGATAAAATAAAAATAAATAAAACCAATTTATAAAACTTGTCAAAGTCAAAAAATAACAATAAAAAGAATGGATATCAACTAATAGAAAAAATGGAGGTTGAAATCCCAAAATAATAATAATCAATTTCTTAAATAATCTCAAATAAAAAAATAACAATTAAAGAATGAAGACTAAATACTAAAAACGAAAAAAAAACTGAAAGGAGGTGAAATGAAAAATAATTCTTGATTTGAAATAATTTTTTCAAATAAGAAAATTGCAATTAAGAGAAGAACAACTAAACCTGAAGGGGGAAGAGAAATTGAAGGGCTGTTGTGACTTTCCAAGGGGCAACACACAGAGAAATCGAAGGGTTGCTGTGAGTTTCCAAGAGGCAACACACTATTAAGGTAAGAAGAGAGAAAAAAAGAAGAGAAAAAAAAGCAAGTGGGGCTCCACCTAGTAGTTGAAGAGATTTGCTTTCTTTCTTATGTATCAAGATTCAAGTCCCACCATGCACGCCTGTCATCCCCTGCGGTGTTTTATATGCTCACTGAGTTTGTAGGATGTTCAGTGAATCCGGGGATTAGTTGTAGTGCGCGTAAACTGACTCGAACACCCCGGTTATAAAAAAAAACAGAGAAAGAAAAAAAGAAATAGAAAAACAAATTGACACCAAACTAGATGGAATTACCATGCACGTACTGTATAATGAGAAAAAAAAAACCCATACTTTCTATATCTAGAGTTAGCTAAATGCACCACTTGAAGGAAATTGAACGATCAATGCACGCAAACACGATTTAACAAAAATAGTTTTTGGGATTTGTTGATTAGTTATTAATAATCAACTTCTAATTAAAAATAGAAATGAAGCCCAAGGTTCGTAGCCTCGGGGCCTATAAAGATTACAATCAAGCCACACCGTTTGAATCCATGACAACAACCCAAAAGCCATATCCTATCCCTACCACCGACCTTCTCCTTATGCCATAATTTCACAGTAATTTACTGTGTATATACTTCCAGTAGATTCTGTTTCTTGTTTTAAACTTGGTATTTAATTCGTATTTTCCTACTTTATACTTGAAAGAGGGAGGTGCGTCATCGGTGAACAGAGATGGTACATTGAATTTTGAACCTCGTGGGGCATTTCGTGGCATCGCCGCATCATTACTTGAAAAAGCGAAGTCACCCATCGCATCACAATACAACATATGATGACAGAGTTTATGCGGGTTAGTATTCCTCACCCCTTTCCATTTCTCTGTTTCAGATGATTCGGAATTCTTTGATTAAACAGTTTCAAAGACTCTTCTTTTCCCTTTTACGGTACTGTCCTCTCTCTCTTTCTACCTGCCCATGTATTTGTTTTTGTGATTTCGATATGGGATTTTGAGATTTGGGGTTCTTTTTATCGAATATTCATGCTGTTATGTCGATTTTGGGGGGTTGTTTTTGAACTTAGCCATCCTTTTTGATTTGTCTGTTTATATTTTGTTGATTTTACTTGAATCTAATATGGGGTTTAGCTCTTTTTAGTTGAATTTTGTTTGATGGGTTTGATTTTGATTTTTTTTCCTTTTGTTGTGGACAAGTTATTTTCATACTAAAATTGTCACACCATTTATGATCTGTCGCAAAAACATGCATGTAAAGGAGTTGACTTTAATGGAATCTGCTGATTTGTTCGTAGATATTTTAGATAAAATTTTAGGTTTCTTAGGGAACAAAAAATAATTTTGCACTGCTATCGGTTTATGTAATTTGGACATTTTTGTTTTTTAAATGTTGTTTTTCTAGGTGATATAAGCTATTTGAGACTGGGCTTGATTAACTACAATGCATATATATGGCTGTCCTTTTGGTTCGCAAAAGAATGGATTTTGGAATTGTTGTAGAGAGAGAGAAAGTTGCTGCTGGATGTTTACTTGTAAACTAGAGCAGACCAAGCTGTTTTTTTGATTTGGATGCTCAATTTTCAATACAAGATTGGTGATAGATAAGTGGTTTTTCGAGTTTAGATTGGTTTAGTGGGTTAGCTGCTACATTCTTCGCATCATGCCGGTTGTTCAAAAACTGTATGATGCCTGCAAAGAGTCTTTTTCAGCTACTGGTCCCGTATCAGAAGAAGCTCTTGAAAAAGTCCATGCTATTCTAGGTTTGTGGATTTTCATTTTCCTTTTTGTATATCAAATTAGCTCATTTTCTCTTAACTCATTTTTTTAATCCACTAATTTAGTTGAAATTAGTTATCTTAGAACTTTTCATGTTTTGTCGTGTCAGATCAAATGAAGCCTTCTAATGTGGGTCTCGAACAGGAGGCACAGTTGGCTCGTCAATGGAAAGGTTCCATAAATGGCACCAATGGACGAAAAGGCCGCAATGGGAGTCTTCAGTACCCACCTACTATCAAATATTTGCATTTGCATGAGTGTGACAGATTCTCTGTAAGTGATTATTATCACCAAAAATGTTAAAGTTCTATTTGAATTGTACTTCGATTCTTTCAGCGATATTATCTCCAACTGTATGGATTAAGGTTGTCAATACCGTTTCGGTTAGCGTTTTGTTTTTTTCTATTGGCACGGAACGTTTCTTTTTCGGAGCGTTTCGGCGTGTCATTTTGGGGTTGTACTGTTTATATCAATGTTGTCAATTTCGTTTCGTTTCGGCCAAAATAGCCAAAACATTTCATACCAGTTAAAAAACCGAGGCAAAACGATATCATTTTCATCTCGGTTTAAATTTCGGTTCGTTTCGGCCGAATACCGGCCGAAACATACCGATATTACTTTGTCTGTGCTGTTTCGGCTACAAAAAAATATTCATCTTACTTTTCAACCCTTAAGCCAGCACACATCCAAGATCACTGGATGTCACCTGCCTAAGGACAGACCCCGTCGAGGTAAGCAGATTTTATGACTTATTGATTTTTATTTATAGACAACTCTTTGCCTGAACATCTATTTATCCGATATGGGATAACTCTGAACATTTAAAGCAACAAATTGTAAAGGCTCTTGGACAATTCAGCGATGTGGGATGGCATAAAATTGATTTGTCCAGCTGGATAAATCAATCCAGCGATTTAGTCCACTGGACAAATCAGTTGTAACATCCCACATCGCTTAAGTTATCCCACATCTCTTGGACAATCAACCATAAGTTTATATATATATATATATTATTAAAAAAAATGTATATATATTAAAAAAAAAATTGTTGCGTCAACTTTGATTTTATAAAAAATAAAAATTATATTTAGGTTTTTTTTTTTAATTTTTTTCATATATATAATTAATTAATTATATATGAACCAAAGTTGATTGTCCAAGAGATGTGGGATATCTTATGCGATGTGGGATGTTACAATTGATTTGTCCAGCGGACAAATTGCTGGATTGATTTGTCCAGTTGGACAAATCAATTTTATGCCATCTTACATCGCTGAATTGTCCAAGAGCCTTACAATTTGTTGCTTTAAATATTCAGAGTTCTCTCACATTGGATAAATAGATGTCCAGACAAAGAGTTGTGTCTATAAATAAAAATCAGGAAGTCATAACCTCGACGGGGTCTGTCCTTAGGCCGGTGACATCCAGTGATCTTGGATGTGTGCTGGCTTAAGGGTTGAAAAGTAAGATGAATATTTTTTTTGCAGCCGAAATGGCACAGACGAAGTAATATCGATATGTTTCGGCCGAAACGGACCGAAATTTAAACCGAGATGAAAATGATGCCGTTTTGTCTTGGTGTTTTAACTGGTATGAAATGTTTCGGCTGAAACGAAACGAAATTAACAACATTGGTATGGATTGCTCATGCTAGTGAAATTGAATTCATGGTTTTTGGACTTCGTTGCAGATAGGGATCTTCTGTATGCCTCCTTCCTCCATCATACCACTTCATAATCATCCTGGAATGATTGTATTGAGCAAGCTTCTTTATGGCTCGTTACTTGTAAAGTCATATGATTGGCTTGATATACCTGGGTTTAATGATCCATCACAAGGTGCCCATCTTTATTTCCCTATGTAATTTTGCTGGTTATGTTATGGAATTAGTTGTGGTGCATTTCAATTTGATATGTGATCTGATATTGTATATTAAAAGCTAACATGACCATAGTTGGTAGAGGCTAAAAGCATATATTGGTATTACTGTGGGGCTGAATCTTGCCAGTTGTATTGGCATGACACATTGCTTTATTATGCTAGTGTCTAGTGGTTAAGGTGATGCTGTGTATGTGTCTAGAATTAGCCTCTGGATGGAAAAAACTTGCTTCTGATTATCTCCCCAATGTGACAGTCACCTCAATGTCTACAATCCCAGCCAATGTTGCCATCATCACATCTACCAAAGTCTCCTCTTTGGTACTAGGCTACTGGCAAACTCATTTTTACCCATCCAATGCCGTGTTGCCTTAATTTACCTGTACCAGCTTTGTCATTGTGTTGTTGCACTTGTTTCACACATTCTGGTTATGATTGTTGGACAATGTTGTGTGAAGTTGTGAACGCTTTGAAATATGTCATGAAGTGACAGTTGACTGGTGATTTTAGTTTGTTGGTTTTGGCCTTTTGGAGAGAGTCGATGTATAGTTCATGTGATGGCAATTAGTTTTCTTCATTTTTATTTATATATAGGTGAATCTTTTTAATCGAAAATCCACATATGAAGATCTTGCCACATCCATTTACTTCTGAGGTCCCACATCGCGTTTTAAAGATGTTGGGAGGTGCAGTTGACTGATGATTTTTGCTTGTTGGTTCTTTAGGCCTTTTAAAGAAGCATATACATTTGGTCATATGGCAATTAGATTTCTTCTGGTAGAGTAAATTTTTCGAGCTTGAGAAATTATCACAACCATTGACTTGGTGTGGTTATTTTTCTCTCACTCCTGCTTCATGCACAAATTTGTCACCCTAAATGTTTAGATTTTTATATATATTGAAGACATGTAAGCCATATATGTATTGTTGCATTATAAGTTTCTTTTCAGAGCAGCAGTTTGGGCAACTGCTTGTGACTAAGCATCAGTTTGAATTTAGAACCATAGTTTGCACAAATTATATTGAAAAATGTAGTTGCCAATTTGACCACAATTCCAAACACATCCTTAAAACCATTGTTTGAGGTTTGGGCAAGCATTTCTTTGGATTGTCTTTTGCACTTTTCTTGAATGATTGAGTTTGATGATCGAAATTTACAGCAAGACCTGCAAGACTTGTTAGAGATTGTGAAATGACAGCACCTTGTGGCACAACAGTTTTATATCCTACCAGTGGTGGCAACATTCATTCTTTCAAAGCGTTTGACACCCTGTGCTCTGTTTGACGTTCTTTCACCTCCTTATTCCTCAGAAGATGGACGACACTGCTCGTATTTCCGTCGAACCCTTAAGCAAGAACTGCCAGGTATAATTTTTCTGTTTTTCATTTTACTCTTCTTTTCTGTCATACTAAACTTTTAAGCACTTCATAGAATCATTTTTCTTCTATGGCAAAAAGGAACAGAAGATCTGTGTGGCATTGAACCCTCTGAAATTGCATGGTTAGAAGAAACTCAACCTCCAGAAAACTTTGCGGTACAGAGGGGTCAGTACAGAGGCCCTGCTATTAGACGTTGAAAGTATTTTAGCTGTATTTTTTGGCCAGGATGTACAATACCATTAATCAGATTAGATGAACCAATGAAGAACTAAGGAATTGATTGCTGAAAGAAGTTAGCTGTCAACTAACATGGGGAGTAATAATCAGTTGGCATTATCAAGGCATTTGCTGTACATATATTATGAACTGTACTGGTAAATGGCAGATGGAAACAGGAAAAGAATTTGCTCCATTCATGTTCCTACATTTGATTGATCACTTTTCTATAAACGAATTGTATTTAGAAAATTTACCTTAGGCCTGTCCTTCCAAGCATAGAACTTTTATTGTAAGGTTAATGCTTGCTAGATTATTGCAATGTCTGTGGAAACTTGGTGGCAACATTATTAGCATTGGATAGCAATCCACAGTAGTGTTATTTTTTAATAAAAAAATTAGTTCTTATATGATATGATTATGAGAATTTAAAATTGATAATTTATTTTAGCTTTTTTTTTATATGGTTATCATGATAAAAAAAATAATCCTAGAATTGAGTTGGTATTAGAAAATTATCCCAACATATGATTATGAGAAGTTAAATTCTTCCATAATCGCGTATATTTTCTTCATCTAATCTAGCTTTCATTTCTAATTTGGCTCCATAATCTACCTGTTCTAGGACTCTCCCTTCAAACTCTAGCATCAGTTGACTTGGGCCAGATTGTTGACTTCATTTCCCTGGTCGATACCATAGGCATCATATAAACCTGATTTTTCAACATCTTGTCCATGTTTTCTTAACATTACAATCCTATATTTCTCCTAAAAAAGTCAATTATTATTAAAAAAATCACGGCAAACACCTTGACTCTACTATCTATAAAGTTCTTCACCCCTTCCTCTTATTCATTGAAACTACTATTTTTTTTTAAGAAGGAACACAATTATGATTTTAAATTATACGTAGATGCTTGATATTGTATTTGTATTGTATAATTCAAAGCTGATTTATTCTTAGAATTAATATCTTGAATTATAATATAATTCATAACTCTAAAATAGAACACCAAAATGTGTTGGAACTAAAATTTATCGTTCAAAAAAGAAGAGAAGAGTTTCAGAACTATATGTGTGATACAAAAATTCGAAGAGAAGTAGCTTTTTTGTCATTTGACGAAGAAACAATCGAAACTCTTGTCGATTTACTTTGAAAAGTAAGCCATTTGGTTCATTTTTTAGGTCAAACAAAGTATATTTCTGAAAAACGTTTTTGATAGTAATTGATAAATTTACGAAACATTTATTTAATTTGATAAATAAGTTTCTACTCCAAGAAAAATAACAATTCATGCTGTTCTTATTCTTATTTTTAAATATTGAAGCCTACTGAGCTAAAACCTTTATCTTTATCTAACTATGATGAAAACTAATTAACTAATTATCCTCTAAATATACTAAAACTCAAACAGATCATTAATCAGTAATGATATCCTTTATCATCGATTAAAAGAAAAGAAATCTTATGAAAAAACGGACATGCTATGCTAAAATCATTTGACTACATTTGGTGGTTACTAACATAAACTAAAGTTTTATTTAAAAATCAGCACTATTGAGAGTTTGATCACAGGAAAAATATTTATAGTTTATTTATTTTGTTATTGTTTACATCTTACGTTAGAAAATGAAGAAATTTGAAAATATTCTTTCTCTTCATGAAACTAGCTCGACGAGGCTCATAAAAGAACTTAAATTGACACACTAATGGAAGCATTTTGTTTCCCACCACAACTAGTCTGCATCAACGTCATGATCTCATCACATTCATCAAATTTCATTTGTCAAATGTTATGGAAACACATAGCTAGTTACCATTTGCAGAATATTGAGAAGAGATTTTTCGAATGGAAAAGTCGTACCAATTTGACTAATGCATTCAGCTGATAGTATCTCTTCAACGACCGATTATTTATGTTTTCTGGGTCGGATCAACAATTACATCAGAGCCACATGCTTTGCAGAAGAGAGCTGTAAACACTAACAATAAGAACATGGGGAGAGGAGAAAGTTGTTTATTTTTGTAGAGTGAAAAGAAAAACAATGAAGTCTTTGTTTAGGTGGGAAGGAAGAGAATTGATGGGTTGATGAACGAAAAGGTACCACATTTATTGATATTATTAAACACAAATTTAGAAAATGGTCCCGTATTTGTCAGTAAAATTATACACACATAGCTTCCATAACATAGGGCAAACAATTAAGACAACTGTGGAAGAAGTAGAGAGAAGAAAAAGGCTTTGAGCTACATGCGTGATATTTCTCAACAGTCTCATCTGTATTTCTATTTTTTTGTTTGGATAACTTGAAAAATATATTTTGTGGAGCTAGGTGAGCGAGTAAAACTTCGAATGTCTCTTTGAGCTACATGATATTCTCATCAGTCGCATCTGCATTCCTATTTTTTTTGGATATCTTTAAAAATATATTTTGATGGAGCTAGGTGAGCGAGTAAAACTTCAAATGTCTTATACTATTACAAAGGAATACATGTCATGACTCGAACTCGAGACCTGATATGCAGATCGCAAGCTTTCTGTCATCGCACCACGTCTTCTTAGAAACCAAAAAATAGTTGATTTGTATTTACTCTTTATATATATATATTTGTTTATTGGTTTTCGAATATTATAAATTCTATTACGTTTTGAAGTTTTTTAGCTTTCCACGATCAAATGATTGTAACCAGTGAAAACTTAAATATGAAGGAAATTTGAGAACAACAAAATAGTTAAAAATAAATAAATAGATGCAAAATAGTAACATTTGGATCTAATTTGGCCAAGAAAACAATATCCATTGGTGACAACAAGCGAATCTTCCTGTAAAACAAGTCTTGTAGTGCATGTTTGTAAAATTTCAGCCATTATTTTAAACACACTAGTGAATGATGATTTCATTGTCTACTAAAGAGTTTACAGTAATGGTAAATATAAAGCTAAAAATAATGATTGCTTTATTGAAAACGCCATGGTTTCTGCCAGGTGATAGATAGTAGGTTCAGGAATTTTTTCTCATGGAAAGTGGAACTTTATCATTGTGTTTTCTAAGCATATGATTGGAATTATGTCACTATTTTGTTTTTTAAAAAAATTATTTTCTTATGTTTATTTTTTAAAAGTTATATTTTTTTTAATGTTTTTAGATGAAATTGATGTATTGATGTTAACAATATTTTAAATTTTTTTTTTATCATTTTAATATATTTCTGAACAAAATACATCTTTAAAAACAACCTCAATCATGCTCCCAAACAATCATTAAACTACTTACAGGGTATATAAGAGACAATTAATTACAATTGATCTTAAATATGACCTCTCAATCAATATTTATCCTTTTTGTTACTATTTAGGATTCTTTTCTTTTTCTTTTACCATTCTAGCTGGTACGTTTCAGTGTGTTGAAGATTATTTTGTTAGTTTTTTTTACTATTTTATAAGTCATTTAATTCAAGAGTTAAAGGACTTAAATGAAAATTAATGACATATAATTGCATAAATAATGGTGGAAGACATATAATTCAACCTTATGACATAAAATAAGTCTTTGAGGGATAAAAAAGAGTTTGAATTCAGATGTATTTCTTTTATATCTATGCCCATTATTAAAATTGTTTTGATTGGTTCACATATAAAACAAAATATCTAATGATAAATAATCTCCCACAAAAAGAAATTATAATAGACTTCAAGAAATTATAATAATAGGATAAAGCCGTTTCTTGTATAAAATGTTTTTTTTATAAGTCCATAGTTAATACAAAATACTTAAGTAAACAATTAGAAATATTAACTTATATTACAATCCTTAGCATTTCATTTTAGTAATGAAAAATGAATTGCATTGGTGATTTGGTCTTCAAGGTTTTTTTTTATATAAGTATTAGACTTTATAATTGTTTCAGGACCCGAGTTGAATCATTTTTTTTTAATTTTTTTTAATTTTATCATTTAATATTGAATTTATTTAGAATTATTTCATTTTGTTTGCTTCGAGGTTATCACGATTTCATAACCTGAAAAACGAGTTTTACACGTTAGCGAGGTTGACTTAAGGTCTTTTTTTTTAATTTCACCATTCAACATTGAACGTTTTTTATTATCTCAATCTAATCCTTTGTTCTTTTGTTTTCTTGTTCGAATCAACACCCTTTTTACTATGTTAAACTAATATTAGACTCATTTTGTTCTATTCTAATTAACATACAATATTTTTCTTAATACATAAAATATGATAACAACATTGTAAACTTTTCATGTTAGAAATATTTTGGATATTGTAATCCTTTTCAACTTACTAAGCAATATTGTTGGGAAAATAATAATAAAAATAATAGAATATAAAAAATAAGAATTAAAGTGATTGTAGAAGTCATAGAGAACGAAAAGTATGACATTAATTGCAATATATCAAATGTTGAAATGACTATTAATTTAAAATTACGAAAATCTTTATTACGACATAATATTTAAATAATTTATTATATATTATTACTTCACATGTAGGACTAGGAGAAAACAAGAAGAATCATGTGCTCAATATACATAATTTATTATATATTATCCACTTCCAATAGTGATCAAGAACATGACATTGCAAACACATGGTGATTGTTTTTCCCAGTCCCATGTTTTTTTTTTTATCCTTAAAGTTGCAAGAACAAAAGCGAGTACAGTGGCTCTCTTGTTCAGAATTTCTTTTGCTCAACTGCTCATTCTTGACCTTCTGGATCCATGGAAATTGGAAACGAAGAAAAGCTCTGGATAGAGAAATGAGATGCTAGAAGTCAAGTGGTCATCTGAATCCAGATTAGGGTTGTCATTTTTTTTTAATTTCGATCGAAACGTTTTGTATCAGCTAAAAAAACAAGATAAAAAGGGCATCATTTTTACCTCGGTTAAAATTCTAGTCCATTCTAGATTTTTCAGCCAAATACCGTCAAAATGTATCGGTTTCGTTCCGACCATTCCGTTTCGGCCAAATAATATATATTTTTTTAAATAATTAATAATTTTACAATATCAGTTATATTTCTTAATCCTAGCGTTAGATTGAGATGAAAATATACGAGGAGTCTCTTGACATATTTATATATATATTATGTTAAAATTTCATATCAATCAGAGAATGTAATGACCTTGAAAGATTGATAATGATATTCTCATAATATTATATATGTTCATAATGTTGTTTAGAAAAAAATCATATTATTTTGTCTTTTTTTAGATTAAATTGCATAATTCTAAATAATTTTATATTTAGATTTGAACTAATTTTTTTTTTGAATTAATATATTTAATTATATATATACATAAACAGCACACCGCAAAACAGCGCGCCAAAATACTATGAAACCAAAATATTCAGTTTCAATTGAAAAAACGAAAACACTAACCAAAACAGAATTAGCAACCTCGATCCAGACACAATAGATGCTAGAAACATCCTAGAATGGAAATGCTGTCTAAATAATCTCCACCCACAGTAGCTACCGTCTCCTGCTGCTTTTCTAAATCAATGCAATCATTGCTGGTGTGTTCTTAATTAAGCCCCAAATAACATCAGAAACAATATATTTATTATTAATATGCTTCATGTCCTATCTAAAATCTTGTTGATTTTGGCCTGCTTGATGCAGGTTTCCAAGCTCAGTCGAAACTTGAATCAATCTCTCGGGATGATTCATAATTATTAAATGTGTAATTTCATTAATCACCATAATGAGTTATGATTTCTATGAACACAGGGATCAACAGAATCCAAAAACGATAAAAAAAAGAGTGAACAGAAGCTTAAACTGTAAACCGGCAGTACAAGAAATACAATGGCTTATCAGCCAATCACCTCACCCCTGTATGAATGCCAGGAGGCAAAAAACTGACTGCTGAATTCCATCTACCTGCTATAGGAGGATTGAGAAATTGGAGCACGATCTCCCAAAAAAAAACATTGTTGGCCGGAAGAATTTGATCGCCTTTGAGGATAATCCATGATCAAGAATCCAAACAAAACAGTTATTGTTAATTTTTTTGGAAAGAGCTCTGCATCTCTAGCTTTTGGAGTGTTCGGAAGCATGAGGAATCAATTCCTGTAAGAGAATAAGCAAAGTTAAATTCTTCCATAACTTAACATGAAACCTTCTTTCTCGGGATAGCAAAATAAAAATAAAAATCTTGAGAGTAACTGTCATTACCTCAGAATATCGTACATGATCCTGACGCAAATAAGATGATTTAACAATGGTTTCCCATTTGGTATCAGTGGATGACATCTTAGGATCCTGCCATTTGCTCTGAAAACTGGTTCCCCGATACGAATGTGAAAGTGGATTTTGTGAAGAGATTGAAGGCAGAGTTCGCCGAAGCCAAGATTCAGACGGTGTTCTTGGTAGAATTGGAGGAAGAGGAGTCTGAAATATACTGTTTTTCACTTTTCCTTTGTCATCTTCTACTGAAATCTGTTCATCATAAGAATTAACATTTCCATCAGAGGGCTGCACTAATACACACCAAAGCTTTAGATTGCTCGTCCATCATGTTTGCTTTATCTGTGAGAGAAGCTGAATCAGCATCTGCGGACCCGAAGACCTTTTTCTCCAGTTCACTCTCTCCTCCCAGAAAATTCAGGCATTCTGCATCCTGAAAAGAAGATTCTTCAGCAGCAGCTTCTTTTATTTCTCTGCTTTTCAATGGTGCCTTAAAGTCTCGTTTTGCAGAGTCAACATACTCATTAAAACTTGAAGAACGAGAATCTGGGAATAATATTCCTGCCTTGTGTATAGTATCTACATAGAGTGTCTTCTCATCAGCAGGGCTTGCAGGGAGAGACCCTCTTCTAGACCCATAATAGGATGATAGTTCTTGAGACTTGCTGATGCCCTTTGTACAGATTCAGCCTTTTGGCTCTCAAATCTTCAGCCTCTTTAGGATTGCCTGGAAATTCCCTGCCACGGAAGGAAGAATGAGGCACTTCATTGCGACGAGGAGATACACACCCGGCACGTCGAAAGGGAGATGTGCCGGCGGAGCGCCTAAACGGAGATGTCCGACTCATCGTTTGACGGTCACTTGCATAGATGAACCGATTGGACGAACAGGACAGCTTGTTCTCAACCTCCAGCAGCTTAGGTGGTTGCCCTCCGTTATCTTGTTTTAGCTTACTAGCAGCATCTTTAAAGTGCTGAAAAGAATTAACCCCAATAATGCAAGTATTTTAGCATTGGAAAAACAGCTTCCATGGCTATAACAGAAACATTTGACACTAGCAGAAGGAGAACTGATTAAGGTAAAAAGGAAAAAACGAGTACTGTACTAACCTTTTTCACAGTTTGACTATAAGATCTGCTAGAAGTAGCTCTGCTAAGTTTTTCAACATCAATGGTAGAAGACATGGAAACCTGAGTCCTAAGTTTCAACCCAGGAATGGGGTTTAAGAGACCCACTGAATTCTTAAAGCATAAACGAGGAAACCAGCCACAAGCTTTAGTTGATAATAAATGGCCAGAATTTTCATACCCATCACATTCATCTTCACTTTCTTTCTCTTCTATATCCTGGTCGTAACGTGGGATAATAAAACGCTGAGATTTATTGGGAGGTGGTGTCCTGTTCTCATGAACCACCTTTGTAATTTGTCTCGATGATTCAACCGCCATAGTTTGCTTTCTTGAAGCATGATGAGCTGGCTCCATGGCCATGGCCTTGGCTGCAGGTAAGAAGCGACTCATCATGAAATCTCGTGTTTGACGATCCGTGGGGAAGGTTCCTGGTGGCTTCACAGGCGGAACGTCAAAGCCACTCAGACCAGTTGCGCTACAGTTCATGGAGATTGAATCTTTTGGAGACAACGTTTCGAGTGCATCCGAGTAAACATCGTCGTCGTCGTTTGAATCCAAACCAGCTTTCTCATTTGCTACCTCCCCAGAGAAACTCGATTTATTTACTCTATCATCGGATGAATATGCTTTAATTTTGGACATGGACACACTTCGATATCTGGGTTTCGTCTCATTGTGGTGCTTTACAAGATCCAACTTCCTTCCAGGAGGATTCCTTTGAGTGACAGATACATCCTTAGGCTCAGGCTTTTCCTCATGGTGCTTCACAGCATCCATTAACGTTCTGCGAGAAATCCCTGGAGTAACAGAAGCCTCCTCAGGGAGTTTGAGCGTATCCAAGGAATCATCCTTAGCTTTGCCAGGGATCTGCTCCCAGTGGAAAGGAACTGCAACTGGCTCAGTTACTTGGTCCAAGCTCGCATCAGGTTTATACAGGGGAAGGGAATGGCGTCTAATGAACCGGGAATTCTCTAGCTTCTTCGTTCTGGCTCCGTCTGAAGTTGTTGCTGTATTAGAGAATCGCCTCACTGATAGGAGTGGCGCGTTTAAATTCAATCTCCTCTGCTCCATCACTTCTCACGGCCATACAAATTCTATCAGCTCTCTCTTCGATGAAAGTTCACCGAACAAGAAGATGTGACTGCCGACGAGAGAGAAGCACAGGTGCAACCATGGAAAATCCCTCTAAATCCCAGCACTAGAAAAACGAATTGAAAATAAACTGAATTACAGAAAGGAAAGATATAAAATGATATGTGCACATTCCAAAAGAGCAAGTCACCACTATAACAACAAATGAAAAACCAGAGCATTTATCGTTGTCTCAAGTAAATAAGGAAGAAGAACACCAAGAAGATATTCATGAAATCCATTGCCATATGAATGTCCAAGATTTTAAAAATTGCAAGAATATTGGGATCTGTGAATCAATAAACTCAGCCAACAAGCTATCTCGACGATCAGAGCATGATAATTAAATGGGAAACTCATTTCTTGTTTCCTTTTCCTTCTTCATTTTCTCAACAGAAAAGCAGTCAAGATCCAGTTTTAACCATGCAGCTTAAATTATCACATCAGTATAGCCAAAGATTTATGAGAAACAGTTAACCAAGAAGCACCAAACTGCCAGAAAAATCAATACACTTCCAAAAAACCAAGAGAAAAGTGACTGTAATAGGCAGATTAAGCAAAATTCAACATTTCTGAACACAAAGAGATGCAAAGAAACATACCCGAACGGTCCAAAGATAAAGTTTTGGATCAAAGCTGCAAGTTCAAGAAATGAAAGCTCAAGAAAGAGAGAAGGACATGGAGCAGATAAGCAGTGCATGAGCGGATGAAGAAAGTGAGGTTGGTGCTCCTGCAAAAGAGGATGATCCTAAAATGATGGCTATAATTTGGGGAATGAGTGAAAACAAAGAAAAGTAAGCATGGAGTGAGAACGAGAAAGAGCTGACTGCTACTCTGCTTTTGCTTTCTGTGTATTATACTGTGAGAGAGACACAACAAGGGCAAGGTACTGGACATCATGGACAGAAGCTGACTGATCAGACAAACTTTTAACATTTATATTTTTTGTGCGTTAGTGATGGTTTTTGTGGTTAAAAAATATTTTTTTTATTATTCTAAGATCTTTTAACAAATAAAACAAGAGTTATTACATTTTCAAAAACATTATTTTTTAGATATTTCAATCAATTCTCTGATTTACTAAAATGTTAATTATGTATCAAATAGTGACTTAATCACAGAGCTTGCGATTGTATAATAGTTTTTAAGTTTGAATTAGAAATGTATATTTCTTATAAAAAAAAATCTAGAATAATTTAGATTTTTATTTATTTATCTAAATTTATAAAATATATTTTATAAAAATAAAATTTATTTGTATCCAAACAAAAAAAGTTGTACCGGGATGAATTTAACGATTTTGCAATTTATGAGAGGGCGGCGTTGCCATGGACATGCAGTTGAAAACCTCGACGGTTGGTGAGCCAACGGCTTTAAATTGGAGGGTGGTGGGGAAGGAGGGTTGGACCGACCTCTTTCATTGATTATAACCTCGTAGAGACAACTCAGCATTTAAACAATATTATTATTATTATTATTATTATAGAGAATTTCATTATTAACAGCATGAATGATTGAAAAATGGCCCTGTCTTGTTAACATTAAATTTATGATAGCCTTGATTGACCGTTAGAAATTAATATTTTTAATATTTTTCTGATATATTGATGTTAAAATATATATTATTTTAATATATTAAAAAAATCTTAAAAAAACAATATATTACCTTACACACCTTGACATTTTATTTTATTTAAAAAAAAGATCAATGAACAATTAATTTTATATGCAGATGAATCGTGTTGCTCTTAATAATTCATGTCATTTGACTTCTTTTAATTATTCATGTCCAATTGATTGAACTAGCATTATTTCTCAACCTGCGATACAAGATGGATAAGAAAATTTAAGAGCAAGTGACAACGCGATTAGCATTATTTTTAATTTATCCATTAATAAACATTCACATATTCACCTAATAAATTGCAACACATAACCTTGCCATCATCACCAAGGTACTAAGTTTCCACACAAAATTCCAATTTACGTACTAATTATTATATAAAAAAAAGTTACAAATACCATGACACCCTTGATAAAAACATGATAAAAAATCCCTTTGATTTTAGGAAAAAAGTTGACTTTATAGGCTAATTCAATTATTACACTGTATAAAAAAAATATAAAAATTAAAAAACACCCCACATGTATTAGTTGTGTTGGTTTCTTTTTTCAAGGGTTGGAATATAATTATACTCAATATTGTCAATTCCATTTCATTTGATGTTTTATTTTTTTAATTGGAACAAAATATTTTGATTTCGAAGTGTTTTGACGTTTTGTTTCGAGGTTGTACTATTTATGTTTATATATATTAAATATATTAATTCAACAAACAAAATTTTAGTTCAAATCTAAAAATAAAATTATTTAAATTATGCAATTTAAATTTCAAATATAAGTAAAAAAATGAGAGTTAAATTGATATAACTCGATCGACTTGATGATTCCAATTGATAAAAATATAATTTAACTAAAAAAAATCAAGTTGACATCTTTAAAAAATATTAAAACGATGATATATTGGATCAACTTGGGTCAACCTAGGTTAACCTTTCAAATGTATGACCTGCGTTATAAGACCATGATAACCTAAATAAAGCAAATCAAAGCAAATTATAAAGTTTAGTTCCTAATAAACTCATTGTTGAATAATAAAATTGAGAAAATTTTAATCTAAAACAAAGACACTATAAAATAATTATTCTGAACAAAATTATGAACCTAGATAATTTTACAAGAATGCTATCATCAATCTCGCAAGGTCATTATATTTTTTAATTGCTTTGAAATTTTAACCTAATATATATAAATATGTCAAGAAACTTATCTGTAGAATTTCATCTCAATTTAACGATCAAATTAAGATATACAATTAATATTGTAAAATTATTCATCATTTAAAAAAAACACTATTTAACTAGAACGGATCAAGAGAAAAGAGACCAGAATGTTATGAGCGGAATGTGGACGAGGATTCCAAAATGGGCCAAGATTCTGAGCGAGATAAAATATGTTTTGGTTTGTTCTGTTTTATAAACTGGAAAGAGATATAATGGTCATTCGGGCGAAACATAACGTAATTGACAACCTTGATTATACAATGCAATAAAACATTAAACATACAATTTTATCTTTTAATTTTTTTTTATTTTCAAAGAATAAAATAATAATTTTATTATGAATTACATTGTTCACAATACATAGTAAATAACTGATGCGTTTTAGTCGTAGTTTCAATATTAAAAACAATGTTTTTCAAGAGTAAAATAGAAACTTAAAAGTTTAAGGACCCAATTGGCCCCAACACAGGAGACAACTGCAAATTAGTCCCCAACATATTCTCTCCTTCAAAAAGTCAGTCCCCGGGCTTCAACTTTCAGCCAGATGATTAATGGCTTTAACCATTAAATTCCCACATAAAAATCCCAGAAAAAGAGACATAAAATTCCTGTGCCATTGTTTGATCAAAATCAGCCCTTTGTAACCCACAAAAAAAAGTCTGTAATTTTTTTTTGGATGTTTTTAGATTATTTTCATGCATGCTGGTGTCAAAAATTATTTTTTAAAAAAAATAAAAAAAATATCATTTTAATATATTTCTGAATACAAAACTATACTCAACAAACAGTAAGTTAGATGATGACATTTTTTTTTATCTTTGCCCGATATATAATCTTGTTTTTTGTTTTGCTAAAACATCTTTCAACAATCTAGGAAAAACCTAGGGTTAATCAATCATGTTGAATAGCAGAAAATAAATTAAAAGGACTAACACAACAACACTGAACATGGCTTGAAAGTCTGAAACGATGAATTAAAATTGCTGTCTCCCATGACGATTCAAAGAAACTCCAATCTCAAATCCCATCATCTTATTCGTTCTGTTTCATGTAGCCTGAAACACACATCAGTGTCCACTGATGTTATGCAAAACATGGATGATCAAATGCTTACTCGGAAGAAAAACAAATGCTAAGAGCATTGACAACTTTGATTTGGCCGAATGATTGCGAATTCTATTCCATGTAATTCAGCGTATTGCAGCGAAGGCTCCTCTTCCATTGGAGAACAGGCAGTATGTAGATTCAGCGCAGCAAACAGCATTCTCATACGGGCAGCAGCCATAGATTATGCAGGAGCTAAAAAGCTTAAGAATGCAGCAACATGTCTCATCACTCGGACAGGAGGAGGAGTCTCCACAGTCACTTGGTTGAGGGCAGGGAGGAGGTGGTGATGGTGGTGAAGGAGGCGGAGGTGGTGACGGTGGAGAAGGCAGTTTTGTCGGATAAGAGGCGTCGGCGTTGATTGCACAAACACCATAAGGTTTACTAGTGTTTCTTCTTATATAAAAATAACCCTCCATTCCCCACTCCGTGCCCCATGAATTCTTCACTATCCAATAATCTTCACCATTTTCTGAACCATATCCGACTATCAAAACAGCATGATCAATGTCGTTCGGATCATCAGAGCAGTCACCATCGTAGATTCCCTGTTCATGTCACACCAATCTAATAAACAAAACTTTTTTTTTAAAGAAAAACGATCTGAAGATCCAAATACACACGAGAGGAGATACTTACACCAGTATAAAGCTGGAAATCTAACGCAGAACCGTCCATCCCAACACTAATGGGTTGCTGAACAGTAGCACAAAGGAGAGCACTATCTGATTGATCGATATCTTCATACCCATCAATGGATACCACTTTCTTTTCCTCCTAATCAAATAGAAGCGCCATAATAAAACAGGGGAGAGATCTAATAATTTTCTTTTCTAATTTGATGTTACGAAGGGAAACTATGAACTCTGAATTAACATTGAGAAATGATCAAAACCTTTGCAGTGTTGCAGGTATAAGGAAAGTAATTCAGTCTCCACGAATTACTCATCCTACAGCATCAGCTCCTCCACAAAATCCTCAGTCAGCAGATTCAAATCTTCATGTTCAAATTTGAATTTTGTACAGCTCATTTTTCAGTTAATAGAATAGCAGAAATCAAGGCTTAACAAAAGCTTGTACATCTTGTATTTATACCTGCAAATGTAATGGAGAAAGGGTGTGAAAAATAATAAAATTACTGCTGCTCTTCTTTCTCTTTATGGTATCAGAGCTACCACTGCTCCAACGAGTTATTCCTTGATCCTACATTTCTTTTTTCTTTCTTTCTTCTCCCTTTATCCGCACTAGAAATGGCCACCTCAATTCCTTCCCCTGTTGCTATCAATGCTACTCAGCAGATCACCACCAAACTCACACCAACCAATTATCCCTCATGGCATGCCCAGTTTGAGTCCCTTCTTCTCGGCTATAACCTATATGGTTATATCGATGGCACACTCACATGCCCCTCATCTTCAGACCCTGATGCAGCACCTACTGCTGCATATGTTAACTGGTTTCGTCAAGACAAGTTAATCTTGAATGCTATACTTACTTCGGTATCTGATTCTGTGATACCCTTTATAGCTGCATCCAAAACATCCTCTCAAGCCTGGAACAAACTGACCAAGCTATATGCCAGTCGTTCTAGAACAAGAGTTATGCAACTCAAGGAGGACCTCACCCTCATTCAGCGTGGAACACGCACTGTCACAGAATTTCTCTATTCTGTCAAGGCTATTGCAGACGAGCTTGCTCTCATTGATGCACCACTTTCTGCTGATGATGTTACTCTCTATGTTCTCAATGGTCTAGGACCTGAATATAGAGAAATAATAGCCCCCATTCGCACCCGCGAAACTTCATTATCTTTTGAAGAACTTCATGACCTCCTCATTGGTCATGAGTCCTATCTTAAACGGCTGGACATAAATTCCCCCTCTCTGGTTGTTACCGCACACAACACACAACGCAGAGACCTGCGCTTTCAAAAGAAGCAACCTTGGTCATCCCCAAACACAGCCCATCCTACTCCACACAGATATGACAACAAATCCCAGCCTCGCAATTTCAAACAACAAAGATACACCCCAAAATGCCAATTCTGTGATCAACTTGGTCATGTTGCCAAATACTGTCCTCAGCTACAAACCAAGAAAGCCACAGCCAACTGCACCACTGCCTCTCCTAGTTCAGATCAACGTTGGCTCATAGACTCTGCAGCTTCCCATAACATCACCTCTCAAGTATCAAATCTCCACCTGCACTCTGAATATGATGGCACAGATGAGGTGCAGATCGGAGATGGCTCAGGTTTGAAAATTACTCATTCAGGTTCCCTTACTCTTCCTTTTCCAAATCGTTCTTTTCAACTTCAAGATACTCTCTGTGTTCCCTCTATAAATCAAAACCTGATTTCAGTCCATCATTTTACAAAACACAATAATGTGTTTCTTGAGCTTCACCCTTCTTGTTTCATTGTTAAGGATCAGGGGACGAGAGAAACTCTTCTTCAAGGACCATGTGAGAATGGTGTTTATCCTCTACCGCAGCTGCCAGCACCCAATCCAATTGCTATGGTTCATGAGCGCACATCAATAAATGGATGGCACCAGCGTTTGGGTCATCCTTCCCTAAAAGTTGTAGCCCGAATGATCACCTCCTTAACACTTCCTGTTTCCAACAATTCCCTTAAATCTCATGTGTGTGATTCCTGTTTAATCAATAAATCCCATCGTCTGCCTTTTCATAAACATGGCTTGCATAGCTCTGCATCTTTTGATTTAATTTATAGTGATGTCTGGGGACCAGCACCTCAAACCAGCATTCAAGGGCACAAATATTATGTGATCTTCATTGATCACTTCACAAAATATGTCTGGTTCTTTCCATTACGCAACAAATCTGATGTCAAGGTCATCTTTCCACAGTTTCATAAAATGATACAAACTCGATTTAACACTAATATCAAAGGTCTCTACTCCGATAATGGTGGAGAATTTGTTGCACTCCAATCCTTCCTCACCCTTCACGGCATCAGCCACCATACCACAGCCCCGCATACTCCCCAGCAAAACGGTGTTTCAGAGCGCCGCCATAGACACATTGTTGAAACAGGAAACACATTACTCACTCATGCCCATCTTCCTTCCCAATTTTGGTCCTATGCATTTGCCACGGCAACCTACCTCATTAACAGACTGCCATCACCCATTCTTCATCATAATTCCCCATTTCAAACACTGTTTAAAGAAACACCAAACTACCTCAAACTCAGATCATTTGGCTGCCTGTGTTTTCCTTGGCTGAAGCCTTATAACACACACAAATTCCAACCCAAATCTGTTTCCTGTGTGTTTCTTGGTTACTCTACCACACAAAGTGCTTACCTTTGCTTCCACATACCAACACAACGATTATATGTCTCAAGACATGTTCAGTTTGATGAAAGTGTCTACCCCATGAAAGACAATCCCTCACAATCTCCTCCACTTTCCCCTATACCTCCTCACCCACTCTCTCGGCACCACTGCTGCAACTTGAATCACCAGCCAGTCATGCTCCACCTACACCAGTCTCCATTGTCCCTCAAGAAGAGATCTCTCTCCCTGCATCCAGCTCAAATACTACACCCTCAATCCCCACGGTTCAGGTAAATACTCCAGCCCCTTTTATTCCTCAAAGACAGCATAGCATGACCACTCGGTCAATGAACAATATTTTTGTTCCCAAGCAATTTCATGCCACCATCACACACCCTCTACCTGATGCAACTGAACCGACATGTGTAAATCAAGTACTTAAAAATCCACTTTGGCGTAAAGCCATGACTGAAGAGATCACTGCACTGCTCAATCATGGAACTTGGGACCTTGTCCCTCCTGCAGCCCATCAAAACCTTGTAGGCTGTAAGTTTGTGTTTCGAACAAAAAGAAACTCTGATGGATCAATCAGCAGGTACAAAGCTAGACTCGTCGCCAAAGGCTTCCACCAGCGACCAGGCATTGACTACTCCCAGACCTTCAGTCCAGTTGTCAAACCAGCAACGATTCTCCTAATTCTCTCTATTGCAGTCATGAGAGGCTGGTCACTTCGACAACTTGACATCAACAATGCCTTTCTTCATGGCAATTTGGAAGAGACAGTGTTCATGCATCAACCCCCAGGCTTTAAAGATCCTTCCAAACCAGACTATGTTTGCAAACTGAACCGAAGCATCTATGGCCTAAAACAGGCACCACGCCAGTGGTACAAAGCTCTTCGGGATGCTCTCCTTCAGCTTGGTTTTGTTCACTCAGCCACGGACACCTCTCTATTTATATATGACACTGACAGTGCTCTATGTTATTGTCTTGTTTACGTTGATGACATTATAATTACAGGTAATGTTTCAACCTTTGTCACTGGTGTAATCAACAAACTCAGTCACACCTTCTCTGTCAAAGACATGGGCGAGCTACACTTTTTTCTTGGCATTGAAGTAGTTCCAACAGCCAAAGGCCTGTTTCTCTCACAGCACCAGTACATCCAAGACTTACTCTCCAAGCACTCTATGGACATGGCCAAAGAAGTTCACACTCCTATGTCTACCAGCACCCCATTAATCCTAGCAGATGGCTCACCTCCCGTAGATAGCACAGCCTACAGAAGTCTAATTGGGGCGCTGCAATATCTTGGTTTAACAAGACCCGACATTGCCTTTGTAGTAAATAGGCTCTCCCAATTCATGCACAAACCGACAGAGTGCCACTGGACTGCAGCAAAACGAATCCTCAGGTATCTCAAGCAAACAATGCTTCATGGGATTCTTATTCAAAACAGCAGCCCACTCGACCTCCACATTTTCGTTGATGCAGACTGGGCTGCCAATACAGACACAAGAATTTCCACCACAGCATTTATCACTTTTCTTGGCTCTAATCCCATCTCTTGGTCTGCACGCAAACAGCGAGCTGTGTCACGTTCATCCACTGAAGCTGAGTTTCGTGCATTAGCTGCTGCCACTTCTGAGACGATATGGCTTCACTCATTAATCAAAGAACTTGGTCTCAAGCTACCCGCCCACTCCCAAGATTTTTTGTGATAACATTGGCGCCACCCATTTCAGCTTAAATCCAGTACAACACACTCGCATGAAACATATTGACATCGACCTCCTCTTTGTTCGCGATCTTGTTCAAAAAAATCGCATTACTGTCAGTCATGTCCACACCTTGGATCAGCTTGCTGACTTACTTACAAAGCCTCTTCCACGCCAGCGTTTTCATACCTTAAGGTCCAAGATTGGTGTCACCGATGGTACCTCCATCTTGCGGGGGCATATAAGGAAAGTAATTCAGTCTCCACGAATTACTCATCCTACAGCATCAGCTCCTCCACAAAATCCTCAGTCAGCAGATTCAAATCTTCATGTTCAAATTTGAATTTTGTACAGCTCATTTTTCAGTTAATAGAATAGCAGAAATCAAGGCTTAACAAAAGCTTGTACATCTTGTATTTATACTTGCAAATGTAATGGAGAAAGGGTGTGAAAAATAATAAAATTACTGCTGCTCTTCTTTCTCTTTAGCAGGTTCCGTCAACACCTGTATAGGGATAATCAGCTTCTGTATCCAGCCCGCCATTGCTGATAACCCATTGGAACGCGTAGTCCATGTCGCCTCCTTCACACCCATAATTATTGGTTGTATCGCAATCCACAAGTTCATGTTCTGAAAGGCTGATTAGGTCTCCGGTGACAATGGCGTTTATTGCTTCTATGGCCCCCCGTTGTAGAGAACGACCAACAACTTCCTGTGAACAAAAACCTAGAATTGAGATTTGCAAAATTGAAAAAGGTTTGATAAGCTATCCTAATAGATAGACATCAAAGACTCCATATTCCGGGGAACTACAATTTTACAGGGTCGCCGGCGGAGCTATTAACTTTCAGAAACTCTCACCTGAAAGCCTCCCATCAATTTTTAACACTTTCCATCTATATTTTCGAAATAATATAAAAAAGTGATGATTTAGAGGCATGTTTATTGAAATATCAAAATAATATTAAAAGTTCAGAATTAGTATAGAAAAATAGTTTTGATGCAAAATTGAAACTA
This sequence comes from Salix udensis, assembly GCA_029204005.1. Lineage (NCBI taxonomy): Eukaryota > Viridiplantae > Streptophyta > Magnoliopsida > Malpighiales > Salicaceae > Salix > Salix udensis. The sequence goes on along the minus strand of CM055029.1, from coordinate 3,652,454 downwards.
CCATAATGCACATCATGATTAAGAAGGTGTTTGAGAGTGTAGTCACACTGGAGGTTGAGAAAAAAATTTATGGTTTTGAAGTTTGATAATGATTGAAAAGTTGTAAAAATTATTGTGGATTTCATCTCAAAAAGTTAGTCAAACTCAGTTTCATGAAAAAACAACAAAGTAATTGCTTTTCATGCGTCTCTTCTCCGCTGCTTATCTTCAGTTTGTGGTGTGATTTTTTTTATTATCCAAAAATATTACGGTTGGTAGCATTAATTAAAAGAATTTACTTTTACATTGTCCCTCATTGTCTCATCAAAATTAATTCATCATCTGCCTCCCATTCCTCAGAACAGTCCCTCACTCTCCCCTTCTTCTTTCCACCCTCCCTGTTCCCTCAAACTCATCAGAACTACAAATATACACAAACCCATATGTGAACCAACCATGGGAAGATTAGCAGAGTTTTTTAAGGAGCTGAATAGTAGAAGGGTCCACATTGAGCCCATCTTTCAGGAAAACGTTTATAGCCAACCATGGTAAACACCCGAACCCTTGTACCCAGAATCCCAAACCTATAATGTGTATATATCTATGTTCTTTAAAGTAATTTTATAAGTTGAAAGTAATATGAAAAGCTTGGTAATCAAACACTTGAAACTGTTTTTCATTAACCTCAAACTCAACCACAGTTTTAATCAAATACTACAAAAATTATTTTGAATCGCAGCTAAAATATTTTTCATAAAACTGCTTTTTTTTAAAACCTCAACCACAAAAGGTAAAAAATAATATCAAATACACTCGTAAGAGTTATATTTGACATTTGCATTAATTTCTTAATGTAATCGAGAATTACTATAACTTTGGAAAATAAATATTTTAATACTATATTTTATTTCTTAATACAAATGGGTCCCTCCTTTTGATTTATTTTTGTCCATTTTGTTTTTTCTACTGTGGTTTGCTCTTTATAATAAAAAAATCATTTTAAACTCCTTGTATAGATTGCCTTCCAAGAGCATTTGCCACTCCCTTATGTGGTGTTATGATATTATTTTCATGATAGGAGCTCCAATAAAAAAAAATATTATAAAATATCTATTTATATTTTAATATATTAAATATTAATAGTTTTAGTTTTTTTCTTAAAAATAACTATTTGATATTCTTAGCTTTTTCAATAGATATATAATAATGATCTCTTATAAAATAAATTGATTTTTCATTTTTCTATTCCATTAGAGCGGAGAAAAACGAGATTATCTTTGATATTCTTTGTTTTTTCAATAGTTTAATAAACTACATAATTAAATATAGAAAGTAATGAGCAATTATTTTTCAAAAACGAATTATATTTCTCGTAGTCAACATCGAAAAAAATGTTTTTGTTTTTCCCTTCTGAAATACATATATACAAAATGACAGACATCCTAATCGGTTACCAAAAAGTCAACCCTTTCGTTACATAAGAATATTATGCTTAGGGTCTTGAAATGTATACGTGGCCGAAAACCCTCCGCAGCAAAAACAACAGATCCTATCTTTTTTCGGGAAATCCTTAACATTTACATTGGGCACTACGCACCTACTAGTCAACGAATAGTTGAGGCTTAATAGCTCCACATTTATACGTTTCAAAATATTTTAAAAAAATTAAAAAGTTAAAATAGTATTTTAAATTAAAAATAAATAGTATTCTGATGTGATGATATCAAAAATAAATAATTCTGATATTTTTTGAACGAAATTTTTTTAAATTTCAACTACACTCTCAAACATGTCCTTAATTTTTGTAAAATAAAAATGAAAAGTATAAATTTTATTTTTTCTAAGATTTTGAAAATGTTCTTTTGAAAAATAAAAATAAAAAATGAAAAGAGTTACAAATTAAGGAAATATTTTTAATAACAATAAATACTATACACAAAAGCATGGGTTAGCATTTGTGTATTTAATATCTTTCATAAATAAAGGAAAATTTGATTCCTTGTGACTCCAATTTTGTGCAACTAAAATCAAAATATAATTAGAATGAATTATTCTCTATGATTTAACTCAAGTTCTTCTCGTACTTTTCAACTGAAATGAAAAACAATAGTAAATATTTTTAAAATAAAAAAACAATAACAGAAAACAATCATTTCGTATGTGATTATATTTACATATTTGTCAATATATATTTAAATTGCATAAGAATTTTTTTCCCTCTTAATCTATACAAAAATATGTACAATAAACTAAAAGAAAATATTATTTCATCATAGAAATAATGATTTTGAAATTATATTTAGGATTTTAGTTATTTTGAAAACTATATCATCAATAAATGCTAAGATTTTCTTACCTTGTTTTAAAAACAAGTAATACGCAGAGTTTTCAAAATTGAAGGGGAAAAAATAGAAACTTTTTGAGATGAAGCAAGAGAAATGCTTAAAACGGTGCGCAGCATAACTTAAAGAAACAGAGAATCACCGCAGTCGCCTTGGTCCTCCAATCCAAGCTAGAAGGAGGAGCATCGCACGTTTGCTCGTGTCTGTGCCTCCTCCTCCTCTTCTCCATCGTCATTTTTCCGATGGGTTTGTTCACCTTCGACATATACATTTCCCTGAACTCCTCATTGCTCAAATCGGCGAACTTGGTCAGTCCCACCATCTGCTCCGAACCTGGTTTTCTCTTCCCAATTCTTCTCAATTACATATTTCAAGTTCCTTTTAAAGTTTCCGATCCTCCTTTTCTGCCTCTTCAGCATCTCTGTACACCTTTTGGTGCTTCTCTTTCCATAGCTGAAAGACCTCAACGAGGCCTTCTTCTGAAAGACCCTCATGAATGTCGGTGCTCACTACAGAGTACTCACCGGGGAGGCCGCCGGAAGAGAGGCATGGCAGCGGAGCAATCTGCATTCTGATTTATCAGAAACTGGGTCACTACTGATTTCCAGAGCAATCTGCATTCTGATTTATACAGCTGAAACTCGAGCGAGGAGTGCCTAACTAACAGTCAGCATGCTCAAGACAACATCTTCATCGTCTCTTACTTTCTGCTGTGATTATTAAAAATGGAAAGAAAAATCTGGACTTTGAAGTGACCAAAATGACACTTGAAACGAACAAATAGTAGGAACTGCTGAGGATTGTTTGGCTGCTGGGAAATAGACAAAATGGAAACTTGCTGAGGGAACTAATTAATTAGGAGCCCTCTCTTTTGTGGCAGCACAGAGTAATTTTGTGCTCGTGAATTATTATTTCTGTTAATTCAAACTTTTACGTCTTCAAGTTGTTAATTAAATTCTTGAATTAATTAAGAATTATATTAAAATTAAGGTTAGAAGTTGTGTTGAAAGTGATGCATGTCTAATATAGCCAAAGATAAACCAATCCAAATCCCCCCCCTGTAATTTTTTTTCCTGCTGTTAACCGCAGGCTTTTGCATGCACAAATAATTCTCCATTAAAATAGATAAAAGCTGACAGCAGGATGATCAAATTCCTGCCTGTGAAAAACATGAACTGGCAAAGATTAGCGACGGCCTTAAGGGATTTCAAATTCTACGCCATGTATATGTTTCAGCGCATTGCATCGAAGGGGATTCCTCTTCCAGTGGAGAACACGCTGCTCTGTTTTCGTTTTCTCCTCCATTGTAGTCCAGGGAAACTTGTGCTTAGCCACGTGTCGCTTGCTCGCAGGCACTCCCAGGTAATCTCCTTGGCTCTGTCACACACAGACGTGAAGTTTCAATAAAAAAACCTTCCTTAATGCTGTAAAATCTTATAAAATATGGACTTTGAATCGAAGTTTTTGCTGTCAGGCTAGAATTTCTTACCTTCAGGCAGAGCCCTTCTTCGACATCACAAATGGGGTAATCACCAGGGCAGCAGTATGCAGAGTCGGCGCAGCAGACAGCATTCTCATATTGACAGCAGCCGTAGACAAGGCAGTAATCCGAGACCTTGAGAATGCAGCAGCAGGTCTCATCACTCGGGCAGAAGGCGAAGTCTCCACAGTCACTTGGTTGAGGAGAAGGGGGAGGCGGCACCGGTGTTGGCGGCGGCGGCGGCGGCGAAAGAGGTGATGGTGGCGGTGGAGGACTAGTTGGGGATGGAGCAGAGGATTCTTTTGTTGGATATGAGGCTTGGGCATTGATTGCACAAACTCCATATGGTAAGTCAGTGTTCCTCTTTATATAAAAATACCCTTCAATTCCCCAATCTGTGCCCCATGAATTCTTCACTATCCAGTAATCTTCATCATTTTCCGAGCCATATCCGACTATCAAAACAGCATGATCAATGTCGTTCGGATCGTCAGAGCAGTCACCATCATAGATTCCCTGTTCACGCCACAACAATCTAATGAAGAACACTATTTTACAACGATCTGAAGATCCAAACACACAAGAGAAGAGATTCTTACACCAGTATATAGCTGGAAATCTAACGCAGAGCCGTCCATACCAACGCTGATGGGTTGCTGAACAGCTGCACAAAGGAGGGCACTGTCCGTTTCATCCACATCTTCATACCCGTCGATGGATACAACTTTCATCTCCTCCTAAGAGGCAAGCAAACAAGATTTCTAGTATGTTTTCTAGTATGATTTCTACATCTCTTAATCTCGTAAAATTCAACATATTCAGCATAAATTAGCATCAGCTAAGGGGTTAGGTTATACTAATGAGAGGGACCGAACCTTGGTTGCGTTGCAGGTACCATCAACACCTGTGTAGGGATAATTAGCTTCGGTGTCAATTCCCGCCATTATCGATAACCCATTCAAAAGCATAGTCCATGTAGCCTCCTTCACACCCATAATTTGGTTGAATCACAATCAACAAGCTCTTGTTCTGAGAGGCTAATTAGGTCACCACTGACAATGGCATTGATTCCTTCTATGGCTCCAGTGGTAGAGAATGACCAACAACTTCCTGTGAACATTTCATGTGAGAATTTTAAAAAAAAATCATTTAGTTTGGTTAATTTCCAGTCCTGAAATGAATATTTTTGAAAACAGTTCAAGTTAATTTACTCACTAGAAAAGTATACGACGAAACTTACCACAGTCTCCTTGGTCCTTGACAGCAGTGACCACTCCCTTCTTCCTCCAATCCAAGCTGGGAGGTGCATCGCACGCCTGCAAGTTTCTCTGCCTCCTGTCTCTTGCAATGCTCCTTCTGTTGATGGGTTTCTTCACCTTCGACAAATAAAGTTCCCTGAACTCCTCATTGCTCAAATCCGCAAACTTGTTCAATCCCACCCTCTGCCCCGAAGCTGTTGTTTTCTTTCCATTCTTCTCAATTATATATTTCAAGTTCCTCTTGAAATTTCCGTACCTCTTCTCCGCCTCCTCCGCACGTCCGTACACCTTCCGATGCCTTTCTCTCCATTGCCGAAAGATTTCAATGATGCTCTCCTCCGGAGCAAGCTCGTTGGAGTCACTGACAACAATGGGGTGCTCGCCAGGGAGGCTAGAAGACAAGCATGTCAGTATGGCCAGAAGCCAGAAAATTATGAGAGACAATTGGGATTTCCTGGAATCCATTTGCGACACAAGTGATTCAGTTGATCTCTCTACATTGTAATTTATATGGAAAATGTATATATTTTGATGAAGCCTACCAGTCAGGTCCCCATTTCTGATGGAAGCATAATCTGACTTTGAAAGGGACTAAAGGAGGGCCTTTCTGCAGTGATCAAATCATAAGAACTGTGGAGGGTAGTTTGGTAGTAAATTTAAGCATATTAGGGTTTCAAAAATATGAACGGAGATAAGAAAGATGAAATCTTTATTGTATATTTTGGTTATTAGCAACAAACCATCTTGGGTTTGGTGCTCATCTGCTCTTCACATCCCTTGACTTACGAGTAGTGCACCTGACGAGAGTCTTGAGACATCTACCAGTCAATCTGGCATGATATTTTTTTCCTTTTCCTCCCATTTTCTTGGCATAAGTCCTTACAAAAAGTCCCTTTTTTTTTCTTGCTATGAGTGGGGCTAGATTGTGTTAGCTGTCTTCACGTATCTTATTGAATCTGGCCTTCTACTCTTTAAAAAGCTCCAGTTAATCTAGCAGTTAACTGGTAGATGGAGAGCTCATTTATCATTTTTATCACTTGGAAAACAAATTTTTAATCTAGAAATCTCTTTGACTCGACTATTTTCTTAGCTTGAATTTCAAATTAAATAGTATGGGGTTAAATTGCCCTGGCCCAATTAACTTGTTGGGTCTAAAAAAGAATAAATGATTAGTAAAAATATAACTTGACTATTTTTTTTTTGTAAAATGACATATTTTTTTTTAAAAAAAAATTATTGCAATGACGATTTATTAGATTGACCCTAGTCTACTTGTTAGATCAACTAAATATTTTTTTTTATTGAGATGATAATATATTGTATTGAATCGATTCAATCCAAGTGTTTACCTATCAAATCTACAACTCAAGTTATGAGGTTGAAATAACCCATAAAAAATAAATTAGAAAACTCAATTTCCAATCAAACAAATATTGATGGACCCAAGTCATGATATCTCGATTATCTCATACAAAAAAAAATTAATTATAAAGATCAAAGCGTAATCAATCAAATGAATAATTGTTTTAAAAAAGACATTAAGAAGATGATAAATGAGATCGATCCATGTCAACTCACGTTTTAAACTACCAAATTTGTAACTCGATATATGAAACCAAGACAACACCTTTAAAAAATTAAAATAAATTATGATTCCTATTTCTATTACCAAATATTGAAGGATAAAATTAAAAAATAATTTCATAAAAAATGCATATAAAAATAATTCATGTCAATTCGAGGTATTATACCAAACTTGTAACCTAGATTATTAAACTAAGATAACCCTATATATTGGGTTGCAGGATACAATTAGGGAAAAAAAACTAAGCAAACAAAAAATAAAATGGGGTTCTTAATGGATGAAATTGAAAAAGAACTAAAAAAAGAAGAACCAAAATATCATTTCAATGAAGGATGTCTAGAAGCAACTCTAGTCAAATTTTTTCTAATATAAAAAAGGATTTTAAATGATGATAACTTAAGTCAATCAAAGATAATTAAACTAACATGCAATCTAGAATACAAGATCAAGATAACCTAAGATAATCTAAAGTAATGAAATGAAAAATATAATAAAAAAGATAATATGCACCAACACTACCACCATTGGAAACATCCATCATCACCACTAGTAGCATAGTTTCTCCAACAACCAGTAGAGTAGACCCATTCACCTTCCAGTCATCTCTTCGTCTTAACCAAACATCCACCGTAAAGATCCTTCACTCACAACACCAACCACAGAACCCAAGACTTCTTCATCGGCCCTACAGCCGAAACCCGTTCCAACCAGCCGTGGCAGTACCCCACCTTCTCCACAAGCCATCAAGATCGAAGAAGGAAGAATCAGATCCGAGAAAGATAGAGAAAACTTCGAACATTTTCCCTGTGTTTATGGTTTGTATTTGGTGACCCTATACCATTCCCTAGTCCCAATAATGTTTCCGATAGTTTAAGATATTTGGAAGATACATTTTGTAATTTGATATGTTTTATGTGTTTATTTAAATTGTTATTTGATTTTTTATTTGTAAACATGGAAATTTCAGATGTGTAATGAAAAATATAATAGAAAAAAGAACGTGTGCGTTGTGTTTTTTGTTACTTTTTTTTTGTTTCAAATCTTGATAAATAATACAAAAACAATTATATCATTTATTATTCTCATATAAAAAAATCCAAAAAATATATATTTTTATGCATTTTCAAAATTTAATAACCGGTTTAGTGAATCCATACGAATGTCACCAATATTTTAGTAATTCACAATTTTAATTCAGAAGAATTAATGGTAAAAATTATGATATTGATATTGGGCTTATAAGTAGACTGATATTTAGATATCTAGAACTCACAAAAAAGATTCTTATATTTTTTTGAGTTTCCACCAATTTTTAAAGTTTCCCCATGAGTTGGTAGATCATCCTTGTTAAGACATCAACATGAACTTTTTAAAAAAAAAATTATTTTAGACACATGAGCTCATAATAAAACTCAAAAAATCAAATTTATTCACATGAATAAATCATACTTATAAAAAACCTTTAAACCATATAAAATCTCATAGTACAACTTATCTTTAGTACAGTGCGCTAAAAATGTTAATGTCTTCTCTAGTTATAATTAGTCTCTTATCATTTGAATCTTTGACAAGATTAATACATTTAAATTTTTTCTAGTGACGCTGAATCATACAACTATATGGTGATCCAAACGATATCCCTATATTGTGTGACCACGTGCGTCAAGGTCTATATTAGGCTTGGTTTGACCAACTTAGACATGGTTGACCCACACATGGTTGACCCACACGGGCTTGGTTAGACCACGATCTAACAAAACCCAAACCATTTTAGGTTTGGTTTGATAATAGGGTCAATTTGAACTGTTATGGTTAGGGTTGATCGTGGTTAAACCAAGCTCAAAGGAGCCTACTTTAAGCTCTATTTGACCTATATGGGTTTGGTTTGACCATGGTCAAACAAGCCTATATAGGACTCAACGAGTTGATTGGCCCGCTTCGCTGGGCATTTTTATCTATGTAGAAAATTAATTGATTTTATAAATGTTGTATTTTGTTATTTTAATATATAAGTAGTACATTGTAATTGATAAAATCTGTTAAAAATAGTTTTTTTCAACCAAAATGTGATTGAATATTGCTATTGCTAAAAAACTTTCGATAAAATTTGTTAGAAAATTTGCTAAGAAGGTGAAATGATTTATTAGCAATTTGTTGTCACGGATACTCTGGTTAAAAAAACAAAACAACAAAAGAAACCCGGTTAAAAAAGAACAACTAAGTTGGACAGTCAAAAATCAAAAATACATGTGAAAAAAGGTCACCGTTTCTTAAAAGGAAAAAACAAAGGGTCTAAAATATAAATTTAAATTCAAAGACAAATTTTTTTTATAAGATTTATTCATCATATTATTATATTAAATATCTTGAAGAATGCCGATATTAATTTTTTTTCAAGAAATCATAGGTCATTTTTTCTCTCTTTATATATTTTTAGGCGATAATATTAAATAAATATTAAACACATATACTTAGTCTCACATACTATATAGTGTGATCGAAATGGGAAGTGATTTTTTATATTTTTTTAATTGTAGATAACCTAGGTAAATTTGTTAAAAAAAAATTATGAGGTGCCTTTTCTCCCCAATAATATTAGATCCGACACACTATAAATAAAAATCATTGCAATATTTTTTCAAAAAAGGAATATATATTTAATTGTCGAAAAGCTAAGTAAATTTGTAAAAAAACAAAAACATTAGCTGCATTTTTTTTCCTAATAATATTAGATCTTACACATTATAACTAAAAAATATTGAATTTTTTTTTCACAAAATAAATATAATTTTTTTGCGTGCTATAATTACTTATTTACCGTTAAAAAATAACAGTGTAGCTGAAATGGAAAGTGCCTCGTGTATTTTTTTAATTGTAGATAATCTAGGCAAATTTGTTGACCTTTTGTTTTTTTTGATCTGTATTTTTTCCCGTGTAATATTAGATCTTAAATATTCACAATTTAATTTTTTTTTTTTAAGAAATAAACTTGAACAAAAGAGCACAAAATTAAAAATCAAAGCGAAGTTTTTATTTTATTTTATAAGATTTATTCATCATATTATTATATTAAATTTATTTAAGAATGTTGATATTAAATTTTTTCATGAAAAAAATCCGAGGTCATTTTTTTTAATTTTTTATATATTTTGAGCCGATAATATGCAATAAATATTAAAACATATAATAATGACTTGTTTGCCGTTTAAAAGGAACAGTGTAATCGAGACAAAAGTGACTTGTATCGTTTTTTTAATTGTAGATAACCTAGGTAAATTTGTTTATTATTTTGTTTTTTGAGTTGTCTTTTATCCCCAGTAATATTAGATATAAAATAATTATTGTTATTATTGCAAAAACAATTAAAATTATCAAATTATCTCGGGAAAAAAAACACTCATAAACATTAACAAAAGAGTAAGCAAGAAAAAAAAATATTATTATTATTATTATTATTATTATTATTATTATTATTATGATTATTATTATTATTATTATTATTATTATTATTATTATTATTATTATAATGATTATTATTATTATGATTATCATGATTATTATTATTATTATTATTATTATTATTATTATTATTATTATTATTATTATTATTATTATTATGTCAATAATGGAAAATAAAACACAAATATCAATTTATCAAGGGATAAAAATAAAAAATTAAAACTATAAGGGCCAAAATGCAAATTCAATATATTATCAATTTCAATCAAAGGATCCAATTGAAGAAATCGAAACTTATGTACTGTATTTATTGAATAATTTAAACCGAATCCGAAAATTAAAAGAAGGAGGACCGAACTGAAATATTGACATCCAATCAATTGCAATCGGAGGACCCAATCGAACTAAATCAAAACTTATGCAACCAAAATCAGGACAAAAAACAAAATCAAAAGTCAAGGGACCGAAGTAAAAAGGTGCACAAATTGGGGGACTCTCCTGCACTTTGACGTGCAGGAGAGAGAGAGAAATGTGGCCGGCGTTTTTAACCGGTTCCACGCGCGTCCACGGGAATTTTGAGTGTAAACGCGCCACCGCGGGAGGAAGAACACGCCCAGGCGAACCGCTCTGTCCGTCGGAATCTCGTCTCCGTCCACCGTATGACGCCGCACGCGCCACCTAAACAGGGCGTGGGGTGTAAAACCGGTTGGCGCGTGTGACACACGCTCTAACAATTAACGGGAAAAAAATAAAAAAAGTTGGTCAATTACCGGACAGCCCCTGGACCGAAATCCATGGTTTTGTCTTATTCGGGCCCATAATAGTAATTAGCCATTTTAAATATATTAAAAAAAAAAAACTGCGGCGGACCGGACCGGTCCGTATGCGTGCAACTACATTCATGCCCCTGACCCTCAGCGATTTTTACCCTCAGACCGTCAGCTATTTTGTCCTATTACCGGGGCTAATTTCGCCTCTACACTGTTCATAAGAGAAAAAAAAAGGGTCCATAATAGTAATTAGCCATTTTAAATATATTAAAAAAAAAAAAACTGCGGCGGACCGGACCGGACCGGTCCGTACGCGTGCAACTACATTCATGCCCCTGACCCTCAGCGATTTTTACCCTCAGACCGTCAGCTATTTTGTCCTATTACCGGGGCTAATTTCACCTCTACACTGTTCATAAGAGAAAAAAAAAAAAAAGGCAGATGAACAGCCGCGACGCACGGCCGAGAAATGGCCAGTCCACAGTGCAACTGTGTCTAGCGCTACAGTACCCACCCCGAGCTCTTTTAGCTCTTTTGTTAATTTTATCCTTTAAACTTGGTTTGACCAGGTCAAATAAAAGGGCTCACTTGTAACTTGATTTGACTTCTCTTAAACTTATTTTGATTGTCATGGCACAATGCATACGTGTGTGGGACTACAACTATATAGGCTATCTATAGTTCATAAAGAGCTACTCCTTATCTCTAAGCTAAGCTTTTCTTTATTTTTTGTTTCAAACGTAAGCTATATAAACAAGGTAAATCGAAGAATAGAGAGATGATTTTTTTCGCTCATAACTACATATATGCAATTAACCACTTTATATTTTTCTTCCAAAAAAAAACTACACCCTTTAAACACTACATTGATTTAGCCATCAGAATTTTATTTTTCATAAAACATCTACATTTCAATTCCTATATGATGGTTTAGATTTTCTAGATTTATTTAGTCCTAGTAAGAGATCAATGATCATTATTCAGTACGATTAGATAGGTTACATCTACCACAATTTTTACAAGTTATCATGTCTGACTATTATACAATTCAACAAGCAAAATGGTACAGAATCCTGATCAGCTCCGAGTTTGTCAATCAGGTATCGCACGCCTGTTGAGAGCATCCTCAAATCTAGAGCAAGAGTCTATTCTCATCTCCGTGCTAGTGTCATTCTCTGGTGCAGGGTAATAGTCTTCTCTCAGCTGGAAATCTCTGAGAGTTTGAACTTTCAAAGAGAAACATCAGTAGATGTTCATTAGCTGTGCCATGAACAAACAGCTTCCTCATGGTCCTGCACTGCGCAAGCAACCCCGCTGCTGGGAGAGAGAGGCTCCTTCGATTAACATCGATGTCCTGTGGAGGCCAGTAGTTGAGCTCGGCGAGGTTCAATTTTCCAATCCCGTTAAGATAAAACCTCTCCCAAGGGCTCAGGTCACCATGTCCAGAAGGTGCAGTGAGAGCGTAGCCGATGGCAGTCTGACAGTCCAACTCCATTTTCGAAAGCCGAGGGTAGCATCGGAGGGAGCTGAGACCGAAAATCATCTGGGGGAGAAGGACTGGACTGATGCCTGCAGTCTCCTTCAACTTTTATCTGTATCTCCTCCAGCACAGGGCAGTCATCCAATCCTGCAAGAGCCAATGGATTCAACAGCTCGCCAGCTTCAATCCAAAGTGAAAGACACTGAAGTTTTTCCCAGGTACTAGACGCGTATCCATCCCCGTTGCCATTATACTTCTTGTATTTCTTCTTCAAGTTCGTTTCTTCCCAGATGCCGACGTCTCTTTTCTGAACATTTGACTCCTCCAGCAGATTTAGCTGATGAACTGCTAGCCTCCGATCCTGATTGTTCAACCATTTCCCAGACGCAATCGATGTGCAATCGCTGTAGACTATCTTGGATCGGCTCCAACGCCTGCAACGAGGTGACGGTGTTGAGATGCTTGCAGCATGAGATTTTCACTTCGGTTAAGGTTTTCCTCAGAATAGAAGCTACTTTTGTCATCCCTAACTTGGTGATCTTCTTACAACCCTGGACCTCAAACTTGGTGAGTCTTGGGCAGCCAAGGGAGATTGAAATCAAACCAGAATCAGTCAGGTCAGCGCAGTTCTTGATTGACAATGATTCCAATCTGCTGCAAAGTGCAATCCCGTCGGGCCGTGCATCTATTCCCTTACAGACTCCATGAAACTGTCCCAGTTTCAAAGACTTGAGCCTCGGGCACTTGGAATTAAGCATTTCCAGTGCTACCCACGTATCCCTAACATTGTGGCAAACATCAAGAACCAATTCTTCAAGCAATGGCAGTGCAGAAAACATTTCAATCAGCATATTTTGTCTGATTCTAGCATCCTCCGTCGTGTATCCATCATTATCTGGATTACCCCTGGCAGCAGACATGGAACTAGAATCGACAAGGTGTAGAAGAGACAGGCGAGGACAATTTGTGGCAAGAGATAGCAAGGTTTCATCCCCAACAGAACCAAAGTATCTATGGTCAAATATACAGGTTGCTAAAAATTCACGCAGATTTGGGCATGCAGAAGTAATGGCAAGAAGCTCATGGGACTTGAATCCCTGAGCTGAAGTGTAATTAAGGATATTAAGATGGCTTAAAGAAGCAGCAACGGAAGGGTATGCTTCAAGGGCTGGAGGTAAATCTTCTGTCCAGTTATAGAAATGTGAGAGATCAAGTGAGGCAAGTGAATGGCAATGCTCAAACAACGCAAGAAAATCAAACCCCAAAGTGGTTGAAGATCTCTGGTGCCAGCGAACAAGCTTAACCTGGCGCAAGTGAGGCCATTGAGGAGCAAGAAATTTTAGAATCGAAGGATTCCTTGCATAAACAGTCAGGGTTACAACTGAGGGAAAGGTCCAACGGAGAGCTTGAGCAAGAAGGGCAGTGTTTGGCGAGGAATCAAGAATTGGACTTCCCCAAGGTGAAACCAGTGAGAGATCAAGATTGGTGACAGCTCTAAAGCATGTCGGGAGAAGAAAGAGGTCACGGATATTGCCTCTAAGTGATAGAAAAGTGCGAGTAGATCTCTCTATCAAGTGCCATTTGAGGCACACAAGGGACATGGCGTTGCGGCTTCGTGTATCTGTTATCAAGGAGAATATACTGGAAAGGATTGCGTCTGGTATGTCATGGAAATGAACATTACTGTTAAAGCTTCTAGCCATAATTTCTTCTACTTGTTCATGATCAGCAGCCATGGAAATGAGTATATGGATAGAATGATAATTAACGAGAGACAAAGATGGAGGAGGAGGATGATGAGCAGTGTATCTTTTTTTGTGGGAAGGTGATGTTTATACACAGAGAAACTTGAAACTTAATTTGTGTTCTTTATATATACATGGATCTGCTGGGACTGGGAGCCAGGATTTCCTACCTAAAGAGATGAGTGAAGAAAAAAAACAAGAGAGAAGAAGATTAGATTATTCAAGAACACAAATTGGCAGTGGTTTATGTTGAGAGATCATATATTAACGACGTTGAAATCTTTTATGGGGTGTGACAAAGAAGATAAAGTGAAGACAAATTAATCTAATAAACCTGGTGTGAGAGCGAGATTAACGGAGATGCAGCACTTGCACCCTTGTGCTCCGGTGAAGACGAAGGATTCCAGAATAGAGACAGGTGGATTATCACAGATATAGAGAATCTCTTAGAAGGTGCCAATATATAGAAGATAAAACCACAGAAGTGGAACTGGTTGCCTGGAGTTGGAGAGAGTGTCTAGGTGAACTGTACAATCTCGAGGATGAAGATGAAGATACAGTAAGCCTGGAAAAAGTGGTGGATTCAAACTTCGAGAAAGAGAGAGAAAGAGAAAGACACCATTGATGTTAACTAGAGGCCTGCAAGGAAGGAGGAGGAAGAGGAGGAGGAGAAATTTATTCATACATATGGTGAGGATGGAGATAACGATACAGTAACAGAAGCTGGTGGCTTGGAGAATGAGAAGAAGAGAGAGAAAAAGATAAAGATACAGTATAGACATAGTGTTTTTATGAGAGTAACCGGCTGGTGGGTTGCCACTTGCCATGATCAGTGCTCCTGTCGATTATTATCCACTCCTCTTTTATATTATTCCTTTTTTTTTAAAATAAATAATAATAATCTTCTTACAACCTTTTTCTAGCGAAATTTCTGGTCCTTTTTTTCAGCTTCTGTTTCTGAAAATATATAAATTATCCATCTTGCAGGTTGAGACAATGCCATTCATGTCTTCTCCTATCACATCCCACATAATGTTGGCGATGAATGGAAGATTGGATTAAATTAGGTTTTGCATGATAGCAATCCATTATTTTCTTCCAATTTTAGTGGTGAATTAAAGGAAACCACAAATACAATAAAGTGGTTGATCCCTTTTCGTCACAAAGCATTGGGAGACATTTTAACTGTGTAAACTATTTCAAAAGTGGTCTATCATAATTCTTTATCCGGTCAAGAACTAGTTCAAAGGTAAGGATAAAAAGGTGTTTAATTATACAGAATTTGCTAAGATTCGTGCAAATAGCAAGTTAATAGCGAAAGAGAATGGAGTTAATTAGGGTTATCATAATAGGAAGATGCTAATAGCATACATACATACATATATACGGTACATGCAAGCCATAATTTGTAATAAAATAAAACCTAATAATTGTCGTTGTCGCGGCGGCGCTACTCTCTCCTCCGCCGAGGTTTTTTATTATTATTTAGCTTTGGCGTCCTTTGTTATCATTCATCCTCTATTATTGAGTGTGGAAAAGCTCAAGAAAAAACATAAGTGTGTGATTCGGATTGGTCAAGAGGAACATACTCTATCTTTAGTTTATAATGTTTTATCTCTTACATTAATGAGGATTGTTATTTGTTGTTCGTTTTAGGAAGTGATTGAGAGAGGTATTTAGATTGTTTTTTAAAAAATATTATTGATATCAACACATGAAAATTAATTAAAAAAATTATTTTTAAAATTTAAAGTAATAACTAAAAATAAAATAAAAATTAATTTTTTTTCAAAAAATCTTTTGAAACTAATTGCAAAACACCCCTTAATCTTACAGGATTGTTGATATCTTCTGTAAATAGAGAGAAGATAAATACAAAGAAAATTATAAGATGCAATTCTATTCATGGATGACACTTTCTGTGGCATTTGGTTCCTAATGTCTCCCCTTCTTCTTTAGTTATGTCTTTTCATTATCATGTTCTTCTTTACCTATACTAGTATCCAGATTTCATGCATTTTAAATAGAAAAAAAATAAAGATAAAGTTATATCTCAAATTGTTGGTTCCTAAATGCCAATCCCACCATATCATCGATGGGTCCTATTGTAGATTTCATGGAAGGATGTGTTATTTTTACTCCACTTTTTGTCATTCTCACTTCATTATTATTTATTTTAGAGAAAATAATAATTTAATTTAATGTGTTTCTAATATTTTTTTCGAAATCTTCAAAGTAACAATTAAGACATATATTCAATAAGGTCATATCAATTATTACATCAAATGGAATGGTAATGAAAGAACGCAACTGCATTCAGTAAGTGTAAATTAAGATGAAAATCACTACTCTCGGTAAGGAAAGAAAAGAAAAATATTAGTATAAGACATTGCACCATCTCTCTTATCATAGTCAATCTATAAGAAAATAAAAACCTTTTTTTCTTCTTCTTGTTTTACTATTATCTAATTATTTATTGTGTGTGCTTAGTGATGTTATGTATTGTGCTTCTTAAAAATAATTTTAATTAAAAAATACAAATAGAAATAATACTTTTTTAGAAAGACAAAAAATTACTTTTAAACATATAAAAAAACAAAAAAATATCAATTTAAAATTTTGTTTTAATCCAAAAATAATTGTAAAAAAATAGATTTAACTACAAAGCAATCTCTACCATGGTCATTCTATTAATTTTCTTCATCAAAATGGAGCGTATATCCATCATCTTATACTCAATGCTAATGGAAAAACAAGGGTCTTACAGAAGAATTGATCAATCTTACAAATGAGTGTGTATATCCATGATCTCATATTTGATGAAGATCCTCTCTCTTTGCATTTGTTCTTGTCGTGTGCGTAGATATTGTCTAGCTTGATCATTCAAAAGCCCTAACGGGATAGTCTTCCTGTTAGAATTTCAATAAGCCGACGACGCCCAAGAATAACTCTTTTTTTTTCTTTCTTTTCTTTCCAAATGGCAGATGCTATTTCAAACTGGGTGCCAGAGATTTTACAGCAATACGAAGCCTCCTTAGATCAGTAGATCAGGCTCAACAAAACAGCTAAATCTTTCATTTCAAACACAGGATTGGAAACCCTAGTAGATTTTAAGTGTAAACTCATCAGATGGGCATAGAAAATACCTAAACTCTCAAACGGTACACCTCTGGTGGAGGCGTAGGGATGATGAGAGACGGTAACCATTGGTTGAGTTACGATGAACTTTGCAAATCACAGTGAGTGGGCAGCAATGGCTTCGCAAATCATAAAGCTTTAAACTTGCCTTTATTAGAAAAGAAAAAGTTTCGAGGTTGTTATGTGATGATGAATCTCTAGTTTTCAAAATACGGAGTGGGTAAACAAGTTTTTGAGAGCAAAGACGGATGAAATCTTCTCTTAAATCATGGAGCATAAAGAAAGATATCATGTTAAAGAATCATTTTATCTAAAAGTTTAAATTGATAAGTGAAGTCTTAAGATATAATTTATATTATTTTCTAACATATCTTTTCAAGTAAACTTTTTTGAGCTTGAAACTTGCACACATTATCTTATACTTGATTTTTATCAAATAGAAATGAGGGTGATAAAATTCTAACTCATGACCATTAGGGTTAACAAGGTTCTGATACCATGTCAAAAAACTATCTCATCTAAAAATTTAAATTGCATAAACTAAAGGAAGACATAAATATTAGATTTAAAAAACCGGGAAGAAGATGAAATATCAGAATATAAAAACCGAACATATATAATCACTTTAAAAAGAAAAGTGAAAGTTGTGTCTGAGATCAAATTATGCTCTAATATCTTATTAAACAGTCAAAACAAACTAAAATAAAAATAAAAAATAACAATAAGAAAGAAGACTAAGATCTCATTAATGAATATTTCAATACTTAATTAATTACTTAACCTAAAGACAGATAGACTACATATAAGCTAAACTAAAAAAAATATTCTACCCTTAATAAATAATAAAACAGAATAACTCTATTATTTTAACATGTACATCCCTATGAAGGTTCACAAAATTCAACAGATGGACATCCCTATATGTGCACAACATGTGCTATAGAGTTGCAATAGAGCTAGATTCAATTATATGTTATCTTGGAAAGTGGCGCAGATGATATTTTTAGCAATGAACGGATAGAAATGCTTCAAAATAGTCTTTACCTACCGAGTGAAAAAGAAAAAAAAAAGAGAAACAAATATATGTTGTTTTTAATGATCCAAAAAAATAAGTTTATTGCTGCAATAATTATATAAATAAATATATGACAAAAATATGTCATACCATAGCTTCTTAAGATGAGATATAACTATTCTTGTTTATTAAAAAACATATGTATTTCTAATTTGTCTTCTCAATCAAAAGCTTATGTTGATGATTTTTTATATAAATATATTAAAATTAATGTGTATTTTCAAATTTGATTCATTTGTTTAGAAATATTTTTCTAAATATATGATGTATTTTTATAAGGCATTTTTCTAGTTTAAAATACATGTATAACGTTCATAAAATTGTGTCCCTAAGGGGTGTGACGTAGTGATAAAGAGTTTGAGATCTGTACAGCAGGTCTCGAGTTCGAGTCAGGGCGTGCACCTCTTATAAGAGCCTGGGACAACCGGGGTTTTATTCACTTTACTTGGGTCCATGAAGTGCGCTTTCCGGGAGGGTTGGATTTCCTTGAATCCATTTTTTTTTATAAAATTGTGAATATCTACAATTTTAGTTTTAGAGACCAAAATGTTTAAAAAATTTCCTTGCAAAACTCATAAGAAAAAAAATTTAGTGTCAGTTTTGATCCCTAAAGTTTTAATTTTGTTTAATCAATAAACTGATTTGATTTTGCTAAATCAAGCGTCAACATAATAGTACAACCTATACGAAGTTAAACAAAACAATTTATCAAAGAATAAACTTATTGACGAATCACGGCGTGCGATCACAACACCTTTTCGATATTGGCTTGGAACAAACACTTGAGATTCCTACTTGAAATAACATCTTGTAAGCTTATAAAAAAATGCATGTTTAAAAAGATGCTCTACGAGTCAAATAAGATTTTTTTATAAAATTGAAAATAATTTTTAATTTGATCATAAGTGAAGTTTCCGACTGATTGTATTCATTTGGAGTTAGTATCATGATAAATAAATAATAATAAAAAAAACTAGTTGTTGTTGTTCCTACTTATTTTTTTTAATTTCTTAATGAGATTTCAGGATTTTATTAGGTTTATATTTCATTAATATATTAATTTCTATTTAAACAATTTTGTGTATTATTGTCTGCAATGATTATTCATAATATTTACATTTTTTTCCTACAATTTAAAAATAGTAATAGTAGTGCTTGATAAACTCTAACATCTCTCTCCACATTTTATAAATATAATATGTAGGGCTTGAGAAACACTTTCCTCTCTCTCGCTATGTTCTTAACAACATCATACTGCCATAGGATCATAATTTCCCAACAGGAAAAAACAAATTGGGAAATTTGATAAGGGAAGGATTTCCTCTCTTTATTCACATTGTCTTTTAAGAACGTAGCCAAACCAGTAAACCAGAGCTGGTGACAATAACTAGCAGCTTCGTCCTTGATTACAATGCTGGCTTTTTGTGTTTGGCTTCACTGTTTTGTCTCCTTTTTTTATTTTTATGTTTTGCTCTTTCTAGCTTTGGATTCTGCTTAAGATTTAGCTTTGGCAAGCATAATATCTTTCTAACAGCCATCGATAGATACACACACAAGAAGTAGGCAGAAGATACCCATCAACTAGGTCTCCAAGTTGGAGGAACCATGAAGAACAAGACGATTCCTTGCTTCGATCGAACACCTAAAGTCGCTCTTGTGTGTGTGTGTGTGTGTGTGTGTGTGTGTGTGTGTGTGTGTGTGTATGTATATGTATATATATAAGCAGGTGAAGAATACATATATGTTGTGGGATTGTAGCTTTGTTGGTATTCCAATCAAATACGATATGTGAAATATGACAGCTTTTACTTTTTTCTTCTTTTTTTAACTCTTTTTTCTTATGCTCCGTATGTTGATAACCGGTTAATTAAATTCTTGATTATTATAAGAAAATAGTATAGATCAAAACTAGGTAATTAATTGTCACACGTTGCACTGTCTTTAAGACTAAAAATATATATTTAAGAATTATTAATGTTTTTTAATAAAATAAATGAATTATAAGTTCAAAACGTGATGTATATTGCACAATATTTTTTTTTTAAATATTGATATAATGACATATTAAAGGATATTATTTGTCAAATATTGAGATGACAATATATCAAACTTGCGGCTTGGGTTATGAGATGCAATAATTCAATAGAAAACAAATAAAAAAAAAATTACAAAACTTAGTTTTCAACAATTAGAATAAGTAAGGAAAAATTACTCATAAGATTGAGATAATTATTTAAAAAAATATACAAAACCCTGCTTCCAAAAAATATAATGTTGAAAGTTGAAATTAAGAGGAGAAAAAAAAACTAAATCTATGATACCATTATATAAACCAGTAGAAAGGAAATTGAGAAAAAATATAAAAAACAATTCACAAAACTATATAATATTAAAGGATAAAATGATAAAACTAAAATTAATCTCTAAAAATAATGAAAACACTAAAAATAATAAAACTAATATAATGTTGAAGTAGGAATTCAAAAAAGATGTATAAATTTAAGAGAAAAACAAGACAACCTAGGAGAACATTCTAAGCTTGGATTAATCTCTAAAACTTTCAACTTATAAAAACGTAACCTTAAGAAGCTTAATTTCAAACTAATTTCATGTTGAATAATAAAATTGAAAAAAAAAATTCAAAGTAAAAAAATAACAATATAAAAGAAAAAAGGTATAAGGGTCATTTTATTGTATATTATAGAAGTGAAAAAATATAATTACCCCAACTAAATTTCAAAATGACAAATGAACTATTGTCAAATTATTAAATTACCCCAATAACATGTTTTCTTGGTTTTGTTTTTTAAAGACAAAATGGGTATTTCAATCCCAAAGTTAAAAAAAAAAACCCACTGATTTCCTTTCCTTTATCTTTCAATCTCTCCTTCCCCTAACAAATTAGTGTACAATTTAGTCTTATAAAAGATAAATAAATAAAAAAGTAAAAAAATGAATAAAAAAACAATATAAAAATGACTCTAACAATTGTCATATTTTGCACAATAAATCCCCATCACCTTTCATATAACTATAATGTTAGTTACAAGTAACCTCATTCACCAAATGAATTTCACTTTAAAGATGCAGCAAGAAATTACTCACCTAAAACGTCAACTGAAAATCTACAAGTGCATTCCATGTAATGATTGAACATTAAAGCCACTCATCAAATTCGTCCCCAAGTTGAAGGAACCGTATGAATAAAAAAAAAAAAAAAAAAAGATTCCCCGCATTGGATTCCAAATTGCTTCCTTCGTAGTGCATCATGGAAATATGACTTGGGGAATGATGCAATATGAATTTAAAAAAAAAATGAAGTGATTTGCCAATAAGTTGTAGGCTTCCAGCTTTCTTGGCATTCCATCATATCTATTTTTTTTAGATTTGATAAATCTCACCTTTCTTTATTTAGATATTATTTACATGTTGGTATTAAACGAGTAAAACATTAGACATTTCAGATTTTTATAATGTAATTATGCTCCAACTTGAATCTAAGATTTATAAGACAGGTAACAAAACCTTTGATACCACGACATGCTTCTTGGAACCATTCCATCATATCCTATAGATGAAACTAGGATTATTAGTTTTATTTTGTTTTGGCCGAAACGGCAAAAATATTTTGTACTAGTTAAAAAACGAGACAAAACAACGTTTTTACCTTGGCTTAAATTCCAGTCTGTTCCGGATTTTTCGGCCAAATACTGGCCAAAACACTCTTGTTTTGTTTCACCTGTTCCGTTTTGGTCAAATAGTTTTTTTAAAAAATAATAAATAATTTTACAATATCAATCATATCTTTTAATCTGACCGTTAAATTGAGATGAAATTTTACGACGAGTCTCTTGATATATTTATATATATTCTATTAAATTTTCAGAGCAATCACAGAATGTAATGACCTTGCGAGATTAATGATGACATTCTCGTAATATTATACATGTTCATAATTTTATTCAGAAAAATTATTTTATTATGTCTTTTTTAGATTAAATTGCATAATTCTAAATAATTTTTTTTTTGGATTTAAATATATATTTTTAATTAATATATTTAATTATATATATACACATAAATAGTACAATCCCGAAACGGCGTGCCGAAATGCTCCGAAACTGAAATATTCCATTCTAATTGAAGAAACAAAATACCAACCGAAACAGTATTGACAATTTGGATAAAACAAGACAGTTTTCCTCGGAAGATCTTAGATGACCGACACAGATCAAAATCTCAAGTAATTTCATTCACATTACTATCATGCAACAAGAAATTTGACTCACCATGCCTAAAATGACAACTGAGAATCTAAAAGTGAATTCCACTCAGCTGCAAATTCATAAATCCTGCTCTGTTAAAAAAATTGACAGATGAAGTGATTTGCAGTGATGAACAGAAGAGAGACGCCACTAGAACTTCCTATTTTCTAGTATTTCTTGCTAAAATCATATTAATGATGCAAACAAATATAAATTTAAATTAAAATAATGACAGCAAAACTTACAACGAGCACTTTTGTTCTACCATCAACAAGCATTTTCACTTCTTCCTCCATCCTCCTTCCGTACATGATTTATCTTATGTAACTCCATTGAAGTTAGTTTGCATCCAGCATGGTTTTGAGTTTTGAACGGGCATGGGTATGCCGTCAGGAAAGTTAAGTTTTCGCCCCATCATAGGAATTTTCTGGTTTCGTGTTCTTATGATATGACTGTTGTTGATCATTACGCTGCTTATGTGGATATAAAACTCATCAACAGAAGTGGAAGAAAGCAGGAGCAGAGTTGATTAACAGAGATTGTATTGTAATGCTTGTTCAGTTTAACTAACTCAATTGTAAGAAGAGAAGATCAACTTGACTCCTCTAGTTAGTTACAAGTATGTTACAGATGAATGTAAACATGTGAAATGCATGGGTTTTCTGTGATATTTTCCAATGGTATTTTCGTGTGTGAATGTATAAAGTGAAATTGTGGCTTATATAGCCAATACAATTGAAATCACCACATCATTCACATCTTGAAGATTCTGGTATATAAAAGCAAAACAGAAAAACAAATTGAAAACAAATAACAAACTAATAACCAATGAAACAGAATATTAATAGTGCTAACAAAGCCTCCCCTAAATTGAACTTGCTGAAACAATTCAGTTTAATTCAGTTTAAGTCTTCCATACCTTGTACTCCCAGCATGCTGCGCATCTTGACAAATGATTCCAACTTCAAAGGTTTCGTCATAATGTCTGCTATCTGCTCCTTAGTTCCACAGAAAATCAACTCTACAGTTCCTTCCTTTCACTAACTCTCGTAAGAAGTGAAACTTTACATCTATATGTTTAGTTCTTCCATGGAGAATGGGATTCTTTGACAGTTTTATAGTCGAACTGTTGTCACAATGAATTTTCACACTTGTGCAGGTGAATGATCCAATGTTGTCAAGTATTCTCTTCATCCATATGCTATGACAAGCATATGCAGCAGCTGCCACATATTCGGCTTCAGTGGTAGAAAGAGTGACTATTGGTTGCTTCTTTGAGCTCCATGCAACAACACCTCCACTCAACAGAAATACATACCCTGAGGTACTTCTTCTATCTTCTACATCCCCCGCATAGTCACTGTCAGTGTACACTTCTAGTTCATTCTCAGTACCCCCTGCATTTCTTCTATAGAATACTCCCAAATCTTTAGTTCCCATCACATACTTGATAACTCTTTTGGTAGCAGCCATATGGGATGACTTTGGATCAGTCATAAACTTGCTTAATAGACATACAACAAACACAATATCTGGCCTTGTGACTGACAGATACATGAGGCTGCCAATTATTTGTTTAAAAATAGTTGGGTTCTCACTGATTTCTCCTCCATTTTTGACTAACTTCGTGCCTGGCACTATGGGATTCTTGACAGGATTGCATGTTCCCATTCCAAATCTGTCAAGAATTTCTCCAGCATACTTTGATTGACACAAGTATATTCCTTCACTGCTCTGTTTCACTTCCACTCCTAGGAAGTATTTCATCTTCCCCAAGTCATTCATGTCAAATTCAAGCATCATTGATTGCTTGAATTCTTCACACATTTTCACATTATTACCTGTGTAAATCAGATCATCTACATAAAGACTGATTATTAAGCATTTACCTTCACCTTCATGCTTTAGAAACAATGTGTGTTCATGGCTGCATTTTTCAAATCCATTTCTGATGAAGAAACTCTCAATCTTACTGTACCATGCTCTTGAAGCCTGTTTCAACCCATAGAGAGCCTTTCTCAACTTCAAAACTTTATGCTCTTCTTTTTTCCGAACATACCCTTCTAGTTGTTCCACATTTACTGCCTCTATCAATTCCCTATTTAGAAAAGCACTTTTAACGTCTAGCTGAAATACAACCCAACCCCTTTGAGCTGCTACTGCCAAGAGAAGTCTTATGGTATCCCATCGAGCTACAGGTGCAAACACTTCACTGTAGTCAATTCCATATCGCTGAGCATAGCCTTTTACCACTAGGCGTGCTTTGCATTTATCCACCTCTCCCTTCTCATTTAACTTTGTTTTGTAAATCCATTTAACACCAATTTTCTTGACCTCATTTGGTGGATTCACTAGTTCCCAGGTTTTATTCTTTTCAATGGCCTCTATTTCTAAGTCCATTGCATCTCTCCATTTCTTTTGTGTTACAGCTTCCTCAAAATAAACTGGATCATCAGTCACCATAAAGCATGTATCTTCTTCATCAACTACTGCCTCTTGCACATAATCATCCATCCACCTAGGTGTTTTTCTCAATCTTCCCTTTGCTTCATCCATAACATCATTCTTAGTCATCTCAGAAAATTCATTATCAATCTATTCTAATGCATTACCTAGGCTATGGGCATATTCTGGAATCTGACCATCATCTTCAATTTCCAGTGTTTCAACTCTCGGTTCTAGTTCAGTTTCATCTCTCGGTTCTAGTCCAGTTTCATCTCTCGGTTCTAGTTCAGTTTCATCTCTATCTTCCTCCACAGATTCCTCATCATAATCACTAATTTCTCCATTAAGATCATCAACCCAACTAAACACATCATTTCTCACATTATCATCACTAATTTCCCAATCCTAGCCTACACTTTCATCACACACCACATCCCTACTAACAATTACCCTATTAATTTTGGGATCATACAGCCTATAGGCTTTGGTTTCTTCACTCACCCCCACAAAAACACATTCATGACTTCTCTCATCTAGCTTTGTTCTTCCTCTATTCGATACATGCACATGTGCAACACAACCAAAAACCCTAAAGTAGTCAACATTAGGCTTAACTCCACTCCAACATTCTTCAGGAGTCATTTCTTTCAAAGCCACAGTAGGGCTTCTATTTAGAACATGTATTCCCCATTTTGCAGCCTCAGGCCAAAATAGTTTTGGCATTTTCATTTCGGCTAACAAACATCTAACCATGTTTAATAGGGTTCTATTTTGACGTTCTGCCACTCCATTCTGTTGAGGAGTGTAGGCAGCCGTAAGTTGTCTTTTAATACCATTCTTAACACAAAAATCATTGAATTCTTTGGAGGTAAATTCACCTCCTCGGTCTGTTCTTAAACAACATATTTCAATCTCTACTTCCTTTTCTACATAACCTTTAAACACCTTAAACATGCTAAAAGCTTCACTTTTTTCAGCTAAAAGATAAATCCACCCTTTTCTACTGAAATCATCTATTAAGCACAGTATATACCTCTTGTAGCTGCTTGAGGTTGGTGTAATTGGGCCACATAAATCTGCATGTATGAGCTGGAATCTCCTTGAGGCTCTCCATTGGCTCTTCTTGGGAATATTAGTTCTATGTTGCTTTCCACGATGGCACACAGTACATATTCCACCATTTTCTTGCAGTGCAGGCAATCCCCTGACCAAATGCTTATTCCCCAAAACCTCAAGGCTTTTATTCCCCACATGCCCATAGCGTCTGTGCCACAAATCTGCCGATTCTTCTTCACTAGTTTTCAAGCATATTATGCTTTGAGGTATTAAGGTGGCTTGCAAAATGAACATTCTATTAGCTGTCATAATTGTTTGCATGATCAATCCCCTCTCGGAATGATAAATTTTGCAGCAATTATCCTTAATAACAATGACCAATCCTCTTTCTTGCAGCTGCCCGATGCTCAGCAAACTGTTCTTAAGCTCAGGTATGAAGAACACATCCTTGATTCTTTGTGTTAACCCTTCAATCTTCAGTCTAATAATCCTCTTTCCCATCACCATAATCTTTTCACCATTACCCAGCTTGACTGTGCGCCTGAATTTCTCATCCATTTCAATGAACCAGCTCTTATTCCCCGTCATGTGGTTGGAACACCCTGAGTCCAGAAACCACCCATCATCCTGATCAGTCATTTTTTTTTGCACATACGCCATTAACAGTAATTCCTCCTCTTCTTCTACTTCTGCATAATTTGCATTCTTCTGCCAACTAGGACATTCATACTGAAAATGTCCTAGTTTATGACATTTATAGCATTCCACAGTGGCTTTGTTGAAGCTTTGTCTGCCCCTGCCACGTCCACCTCTCCAGCTCACTCTTCCCCTACCTCTTCCAGGTCTTTCTTCATAAGTCACCTTGAGAACTTGTTCTTCTTCTACTTAATTTTTCATGCGTTGTTCATGCACTAGCAGACTGCTCTGCAATTCATCTATAGTCATTGTGGTCATGTTGTTTGATTCCTCAATCGAACATACCACATAGTTAAATTTCTGAGTCATCGATCGAAGAATCTTCTCTGTGATCATAGTTTCATTCAAATTTTCTCCATGAGCCTTCATCCTGTTAGCTATAGACAAAACCCTAGAAAAATAGGCATTCACAGTCTCACCTTCTTTCATATGAAGAACTTCAAAATCGCATCTCAAGGACTGCAATTGAGCTCTCTTCACTCTTGTTGAACCTTGGAATTTCTGCTTCATGGAATTCCAAATTGCTCTGGCAGAGCTTCTGTCAAGAATCGTCTCCAACACTTCTCGTTCAATCGCTTGATACAGAAGGTTCTTTGCCTTCAAATCCTTCAAATTGTTGTCTTCTTGTGCCTTCTTTAGCTGAGCATCTGTGAGCTTATGAGTTTCAGCCACTATTGAAGATAACAAAGGTGTTTCTCCTCCAATCTTCACCTCGGTGCCGTGTTCTACAACCATCCAATACTCCTTGGATCGAAGTAGATTTTCCATCATCTCAGCCTAGTGATCGTAATGCCCAACAAATTTCGGCACATACCCACTACTGTTTCCCTCTGCCATTGACAACATTTTCTCTCTTTCTCTCTTGCTCTCTCGGAGAAACGAAGATGTTTCTCTCGTGAACCAACACACTAAATGTGTTTCTCTCTTTTTCTCGTGCACGAGAAAAACAATTTCTCACGAGAAAAACAATTTCTCACTCTCTCTCTTACACTCTCTCACACTCTCTCCCGCGCCTTTTAAGAGGCTCTGATACCAATTGATATTTTCCAATGGTATTTTCGTGTGTAAATGTATAAAGTGAAGTTGTGGCTTATATAGCCAATACAATTGAAATCACCACATCATTCACATGTTGAAGATTCTGGTATATAAAAGCAAAACAGAAAAACAAATTGAAAACAAATAACAAACTAATAACCAATGAAACAGAATATTAATAGTGCTAACATTCTGCAGTATATAAGCAGGAAATTCATCAAACAGATTAAGTGCAATATTCATTGAGAAATACTCATCTGCTCTGTAGAAAATCTCTTCCCAAAAGCTCTCGGCCAAAAATCCTTTCTTTTCTTCCAAAAATAAAACAGAGCACCTGCAAATTAAAACCAAACAATCAATTGAAGATTTCTACAAGAAATAAAAACTCGATTGAAAAACTTACAACTGTTTGTATGTGGGATTTTATGATGGACGATGCATTGGTTGGGAGGAATGATCATCATACTGAGTTTGCTGTGGGGGTTGATATGAGTGTCCTAGTTGATGGGTTGTTGGCAACCACAGGGTAGGAATGTTTCACATAGTTTGGGTGTGGATTTTCTTTATAAATGAAATGCTGGTCCGTTTGATATTTTCTCAATTATGAAATGCTGTTAGAAAGAGTGTTATGATCGCTATATGATCATTAATTAATCCACAATTTTATAGGAGTGCTTTGTGAATTGAAATTCAAAGGGTTAATAAGGTGTATTTAGTGGATTTTTTTTTATTTTTCTTTGCAATATTTTATCTTCCCATCTCTTATTTCATGTGTCCTCGAATAGCATTGTTTTCTTTCTGATAAATATTAATTGCTAACATTCCTATCTGTTTATATAAATGGCTTCCATGTGTTTTTTAGGTGTACCAGCTATCTGTTTTACTTGCAGCAATCTGGAGTTATTAGAAAATTGTAGTTACAACTTGTTAAATTACAGGAGTAAATGGCACTTATTTTTTTGTGTAATAATTGATTTTTGATTCAACCTACAACAAATCATATGGCTAGTACATATCTTAAACACTACATAAATGATGAATGTTTTAATAACAATAGTAATATAGATTTTTCACATGATTTTTTTAATAATTGATAAAATAATAAATAATACTTTTAAATAAATTTGCGTGTCAATATAAATTAATATAAACTAAACCCATCTGTTTAACATCTTAAATATATAATTTTCATATTGGCATTGTAAATTTATAAAAATATAGTATATCTTTCTTGATTAATGAGTCTTGATTGAAATACAAAACAATAAAGAAAAAAACATTTTTTTTCTAGAAAGTAAAAAAGGGGACATTCCTCACATGGAATTGGATTCTTGGTGCAAGATGGGCTTCTTGGTATCAAAGGGGAGAATAGAAGGGGTACGAGGACTCTAGAGGAGTGCATGTTCTTTGGGCTTTCTTAGGCTGTCTTAGTCCAGACTAGGCTTGACAACATTTATATAAAATTACTTCACGTCAACTTCTTTTATTTCTGATGAAATGATTTTTATATATCGATCCTTCCCCTCACCAAAAATTGTCATACCTGAAGAAATCATATGTTCTTGCGATTGCAAATGCGGTCCCAAATCTTAAGAAATCAGTCAAAATTATAACTCTTCTTCTAGTTGAAATTGGATTGCATATCGCTATTTCTTTATCTTGACATGATTAAGCAAGTCTTTTACATTGATGTTTTGGAACTTATAAGTGACTGTTTGGTAATGAGATTGAAGTTATTTTTGAAAGTATTTTTTTATTTAAAAATGTATCAAACTAATATTTTTTTAAAATAATATAAAAACACTGAATTTTTTTAATTTAAAATAAAATAAAAATTTAATTTTTTAAAATTATTTTTGAAATATAGTGACAAACAACCCCTAAATATAGTCTATTCATATTGGAAGGTGAGTACCGCAGTACCGCAGTAGAACTTTTGTAAGAAAGACAAATCTTGGAACTTGATTATCGATATATATTGGTCAGCATCAAATAGAGTTAAAAATGTTTGCTTTGCTGTGATTTTAATTTCTAGTTATGTAATTGTTAATATAATGGTTACTAAAAGTTTATATAATCGTTAATTTCAAAGTTTATAAAATTAATCGAGATATACACAAGCTATTCAGATACCTATATTAAAAGAAAATGCTACTAAGCTTCCTGCACGAACTTGTCAAGAGCATAAAATTACATGCAAAGTCATAAGGTGCTAAACTTGTATCAATCTAAATTTAATAATGGTGATTTTACTTTATATATAACGCTAAGTTTCAGCTCGTCAATGCCTTTTTTCAACACCAAAAGAAATTTAGTGATTGATTGGGAGTTTGGTACATATTGTTTTTTAAAATGATTTTTGTTTAAAAATACATTAAAATAATATTTTTTTTTGTTTTTTTTAAATTATTTTTGACATCAATATATGAAAATGATCTAAAAACACCAAAAAAAAATTAATTTTAAAATAAAAAATAAAAAATATTGTTTTTTTTAAAAACACTTTTTAATCGCAAAGATAAACAGGTTCATTAGTAGCTATCAGCTGCTCTATGCAAAACTAGGAGGATAAGGTGGATATAAACCTTTTTCAACTTCG
Organism: Salix udensis; assembly: GCA_029204005.1. Classification (NCBI taxonomy): domain Eukaryota; kingdom Viridiplantae; phylum Streptophyta; class Magnoliopsida; order Malpighiales; family Salicaceae; genus Salix; species Salix udensis. The sequence continues at coordinate 3,622,043 of CM055029.1, read as the reverse complement.
TCTGTCCCGTCCAATTCAATGTCTTGCCAATTTTAGGGCAAAATAAAATAAAATAAACGAGCTGCTGCCTGCAGGGATATTGAGAGAAATAGATTATCACAATATGAATCTTACTCTCACATGTACTTCTCACAATTTCTCGAAATTCCTTGTCGATATTTAAGAATTTCATCATAAAAATCATGTTGGGCTTTTTAAAAAGTTTGTATGTTAAAATTATAAAAAATATGTTGTGATCTTATTAACAATTAAAAGAGAAATTGAATGTTTTTTTTTTAAATAACATCTGAAATATTTTATTGACTAATATAAAATAATATATCTAATATATTTTAAAATAATTGATATTAAAGAATCTTAACTTAAATTGAAAGGAAAAGCCAAAAACATGTTAGATGCACGAGATGGATGTCTTATTACACTATATACTAAAAGTGGTTAGTGATTCATCATGTATTATGAGTATTTTCATTGTGGATTTCAATAGTAATTTTGGGTTGATTTGGTTTTTGTGTGTTTGGGTCGGTTTGGTTCTTGAGTGTTTGGGTCAGTTTGGTTCGGGTGTCTGGGTCACGGGTTTTTTTTATATTTATTTACACAGTAATATAATCATTTTACCCTCATGTAAGACAAAATCAAGAGTTACTGGAGGGGGTGTCAAAGTAATTTCATATTTTATTGCATAGTAAAATAACACTTTTACCCTCTAACAAGACAAAAACCTAGGGTTGCCTGTGAGGGTGTTTCAGAAATTTTATATATTTTTAAAAATTTCTAAATACTTATTTGCGCCCTAATAATAGAAAATAGAAGAGTTGGATATAGGGGTGTTTAGTTAATTTATTATTATATTTTGTCGAATATAGTGTGCGCGTTTGACACACGCTTTGACAGTATTCGCCCTCACGCACAGCTCGGGTGTCGCGTGTGATGTCGTACGGTGATAAAAAAATATACATCCTGCATCTCATCCAATGCCCTGCCATATACTCTTCCTCATGGTGTGGCACGTCTTCGAACATGGTGGATAGAGTCGTGACGGTGGCCAGTTGAACTTTTTTTTACCATTTTTCTCTCTCCTTCATGTTAAATTACACGGCAGACCCCTATATTTATGGTGTTTTCAGTTCAATCCCTTATCTTTTATTTATGGTGGTCATTTGAACTTTTTTTGCCCCTGTTTTGGGTGGTCTTGATTTCTGTTATATAAGTTTTGATTTGTATCAATCATGTCCTTCGATTGAAATTGATTATGTTTTTATTTCAATCCTTATTGTTTTAATTTTGGGTTAGGTTTTCAAACCCTTAATATTTTTGGTCAAAAGGTTTGATTTTTTCAATTTTGTCCTTTGATTGAAATTGATAATATATTTCATTTTCATTTCGGCCCTTATACTTTTAATTTTTGATTTTATTTCCTTTATTGTTTTTTTCTAAAATAATCCCTATTTTTGTTCATGTTTATATATATGTGCTCTTAGCTTTGGTTTTTAATTTTAATTATTTTCTCTTTTGTTGAGGTAGTATTTTTCTGAAAAATTTAATTCTTAAATTTTAGTTTGTGTTTATGATCATTTGAAAATTGATATTTCTTTTTTTTCCCCTTTGTTCTTTCTTTTAGTTTTTTATTTTATTTTCAAATCAAATGATTTTTTTCAGCTAATATTTTTTTATCATTTATTTTAATTTTTTGTTTGCTCTTTTGAAGAAGTTTTTAGGCTTTTTTAATCTTTTATTTAATTTTTTGTTTTCCATTATTAACACAATAATAATAATAATATTTGTAGTTTTTTTTTCTTGCTTCCTCTTTTGTTAATATTTTTGAGTTTTTTTTCTCTTTGGGGTAATTTAATCATTTTTATTGTTTTAGCAGTAATAATAATAATATTTTTAGATGTTAAGACATTGATGTTGTTGTTGTTATAATAGGATGTGTTGATTTGTTTTATTATATCCAACCATGCATATATAGATGTAATATTTTATTTTTAAACTAGCTAAAAGTATTAATTGTTTCAATCCCAACAGTTATAAAAATTATTTGCTCAGACCACAATATACTGCAAACAATCTAATTAGTTATAACTAAGCCAGAACTTATGAGCCTATTATGTAGGCTAATATGTCTAGATTTTTTTTTTTAGTTTTTCATTTTTTAATTTTATTGTTAAAAAACATGTGCTCTGCTTACCAAGATCTCAACCACTAGAGAGGTGAGTAAAAGCTCTAGCCAAGAATTTTTGAACACCTAAAATTCGTTTGTTAACTAATTTTCACGTAAAAATACATAATAAACATCCATAACACCTTAATAAAACAAAAATATAAACTATAACACTAAATAATATAACTAAAAATATAAAATCAAATATAAAAACTCTCTCTACACCAATCTATTTTTCTCCAATTAGCGGTAAAAAACACATACATAAAAAAGTTGTTAATGATAGTTAAAGACTAAACTATAAAAACCAAGAGATAAATGTAAATTAAGATATTTTATCTTGCAACATAAGATATTTATTCAATTGAGTTATTTGATTTTTTTTACTAGAATCAATATTTTATTTAATAAAATAATAATAGAAATAGACACATATATGAGATTAGTTGAATAACACCAAAGAGAAAAAAAACAAATTATGTTTTTTACTATGGTAGATGATACATCACTTACTCATCTAGTTTCAAGCGATTAAAAGATCATTTTAAAAAAAAAATTTTTAACATGTTTTGATCTAAAACACTTAGAAAACACGCTATGTACCTTGACAACCCTATCAATGCCTCAAATAACAAGACCCAAAATAATAATAATAAAATACTATCTAAGCTTGGATCTACCATTTCAGTAGATGGTAAGGTAGGCGAGACACTCATCATCAAATAAAATTTATTAACACTATCATGATAATATTTTTTCGCGCTTCGCGCCTCACGATTCTTAAAAAGGAGTATTGTGCGTGGTGAAAAGAATAGGGGGTGTTTTATAGTTGTAAAATCATGACTATAAATTTTTGGAGTTGCCACCTAATATTAAGGTTACTAGGAAACCTATTGGCCTACGAGAGTATGGGTAAGGGGACTTATTGTGCAAGGGGAAGACGCATCACCCTCAATGCACCCTCCCTGAGGCAAACTACATTGTTGTTTGATTGTTTTTTGTAAGTTTGTTTTTTTATTCATTGGTCTTTCATAAAACTTGAGATAGATCTCTCTTCGTGAGAGAGTCACTACCTCATTAGGAGTTGAAGACCTAAAAATAATAAAAATAAAAATTATTTTTTACATTGCATTTTAAAAACCTTGCTTTTAACTATCTGCAAATGTACTTTACAATGTAATTTTACACCGTGATAGATAAAACAAAATAATTATAAAATTATTTTGATATTTTGGCCAAATTCTAATGGATAATTGTAAACCGGTTACAATATCCAATTTTTGTTTTAAAACATGAGAAAGATGTGACATATATTTTTATGAAAAATATGCTTGGAAAAACCTTGGAATTCGGTCATATGCATGAAAACAACACATTTTTTGGTTATAAATTTTTTAAGAACAAAGTTTTTTTTTTTAATGCAGATTTTGTATTTTTTTTATCTTTCTCTATTTTCTATTTTCTATTTTATTTTTCTGGGTGGGGCTGGGTGTCCATCCTTGATAGGCCGAGAGCCCACCATTCGGGGCTGGACTGCCAGCACCTGTTTTTTGCTCTTTTTTTTGGGATTGGGCCGAACGACCCACCTCTTTTTTGGTTTGGGCTTCCCAGTCCAGGTGGGTCGGGAGGCCTAAGTCATCTTGGTGGCCCGATTGGACACTGTCCACACCGACTGGGGTTCACTTTTCACCCATGTGAACACTAGTACATGAATTAAATGACGTCCCATTGTTCACATGCAAGTGAACACTGAGGAGTGAATTAATTCACACCCTACTGTTCACTTGCATAGTGAACATTAAATGATGAAGGAGAAGGAGGGAGTTATCAGTTGATACCGCCGGGTAAAGGAGACCAAAGTGGTTCTTCTTGTGGTTACGACAACGGAAACGGTAGCCTGTAGTGGTTAAGGAAGGTGTCGGAAGCTGGTTGATTTATGTTGCTGCAACTGCTACTGCTACTGCTACTGTTGCCTTGTTATAGGCCACGATTGAGTTGTTTCCGTGGAGGAAAAGCTATCAGTGGTGTTAGGGGGTGACCGACTGCTGTTGGAGAAGAGAAGGGGCTGCCGACATGACTGGTTTTTTAAAGAGAGGGAACCGTCGATTAAGAGAGAGAGCACTGCAACCAGACAGTGAAAGATAGAGAAAGCTACCGGCGTGTCCCTTCCAGCGTTAAGGAAGAATGAAAGTGGAGGTTGATGGTGGTTATGCTATAACTTTACCGTGCTATCACCTTCCCTGTTTTGCTCTCTGTTATGATTTTTTCTTACCCTCCCCCTTCTGTTCGTTCATTTTTGTTATGTGTTTCCCCCCTTTTTATAGACTCAATGTGTGCAACTTGCAGGTATGAGAGTGATGTCTAGGACATGGTGTGTTCAGTGGTAGGTTGCAGGGCATGGCTGCTGGCATGTCACAAGCATGACTGTCGGTACTGTCTCTGTCCAGTTTTTTTTTTAAATATAAAAAAGATAGAAAAAAATGGGTTGTGACAAAAAAGAGTTTTTAATGGGAAAACCGAGAAGAACGATATTTCCCCCCCTTCAATTTTGGCTTTTGATTTTACCCAAAAAGTTTCATCTCCAAAAGTTTCGATCTTCTTAATTTAACCAAAATTTTAAGCTTTCAAACTTAATTTCTCACCAATTAAGTTCGTAATAAAATTAATTTGACCCATTTAAAGTATAATTAAATCCTTGCGCTTAATTAAATCTTTCAAGTCGGCACAAAAGATGTACGATCAGGTTCTCAAAAACATCTACAATTTCCACCTTGATTTTTCTACCGACGTCAGCCCCTTTTATTTATTTTTGTTGTTCTGTTTTATTTTGGATAGATTTCAGGGAATAACCCAAAATTGAGTTATGACAAACACAAAGATCAACTTTTTTATAGCATAAATTATTGTTAATCAATATTTTTTATTTTGCGGTGTGAAAGTAACAATATTTCCCCAAACGTTTTAATTTTTTTATAGTATGATTGTAGTGATGTAATTGTAATGTAATAAATGTTTGATTTTGTGATGTATATAGAAATAGAAGATGGTTTGTCACCAAACTACCCTCGACATGGACCCTCCTCTCCATACTTCACTTGTTGCCCACTAACATCTACATCCAAACCACTTAGTGGACGGGCCACACTTTGGATGGGACATTACCAAGATTAATTGGCAACCGAACAATTTAAACAGTTTTTAATAACTTGTTTTCTTGTTGCAAATCTCAAAGTGGGCTCACAAATCGATTGGTCTAAGAGTCAATGTGAAATTATAGAAGTAAATCATGCTGTAATGAAAATCACATTCAAATGGATCAACTTGATAAAATTTCTCAAATATCATGATGGACGTTTTGAATTATATTGTTGTCTTGCTTCCTAGGTGAACCTCTTGGGTCTTAACTACAGCAAGAGGAAAGAATCCAAACATTTTTTTTTCTATGATAAAACCTTATTTTCTAAAAAATATATTTTATAGATATATATATAAACGAGTAAAATTCTAATTGTTCTAAACTTTTACATATAATACATGTCTCGATTTTATAATCTACTATACAAATTACAAGTGTTCAATCATTAACGTCAAAGAATCCAACCAAACAATGACATTGCGTTTTCCAATTTATGAAAGAGCATAGACCGAAAAACTTTTGATTTTATTATTCTTAAAGCACAGAGGCTGGAAAAAAAACAGAATCATTAATGAATTGGCTTTTGGCGAAAGAGCAAGTAGACAATTTACCTTCTCTTGAGTCGAAACACTCCCTAAACCCTAAAAATCTACACAGAGATAAAGCAAAAGAAGTCTACACAATGCCTCCCTTTCCAGTGAGAGCAACAACCCACATGATGTGTTTGGGGAGGTCGAAAACCCACAATTTACAATCCCTCTCTCAAAAGAAGATTTCTGTATGCCCTAGCTCGTCCGATACCCACCTCATTCAAAACCATGCTACTCTCTTTCAAGATGACCCCACCCCTTATAGTCCTCTCCACCAAATCCTTCTGGCTGATTCAGCCATCTCCCGACACATGTCATGTCTTTATTGAAACACATGTCTTGGATCACCCCCTCGCAGAAGGGTCTTGTCGGAGCTCACTTGGAAGCCCCAATCATGCACTAGCACGTGTTGCCCTTACCCAACCCAAAAGTATCGAGCTTGGTGAATTTAAGGGGATGGGAGGGTCCCCGTATGATGGATTCAAAAGGGCAAAGTACAGAGCCAGGTGCAATTATTAATGCCATGAATTTCATCCGAAGCAAGCGAGCGAGCAAAATTCCTCTCCCCTCATCACACACAAAAAGCAGAAAAACAAAAAAGGGAGGCGAAGAAAAAAGCTTTAAAAGAGACTATCTGTTGAAGAAAATAAAATAAAAAACATCATTTGCACAAAATTCTCTTCAAGTGACTGATTCCCACTTTTAGATAGCCACGAGAAAAGAAGAAAAAGACCCTTCTCTTTAAACTTTCTCTACCTCTTGATTTCTCATATATTGATCTCCCTCAATTTGTACGAAGCTCTCCCTTCTTATTCTCCCTCTCAAATATGGAAGACTCATAGAGAGGGAGAGGGGAATTCACGCACAAAGTAGTACTAGCCATGAAGAACACCATAAGGTGCTGCATCTCTTGCATTCTACCGTGTGGAGCTCTTGATGTGATTAGAATTGTACACTCTAATGGTCGGGTGGAAGAGATCAGCGGCTCGATCCGTGCAAGTGAGATCATGAAAGCATATCCAAAACATATCTTGAAAAAGCCCTCTTCACCTTCTGATGATGGGTTTGTTCCAAAGATTGTTATAGTCCCACCAGATGCAGAGCTACAACGTGGAAAGATTTATTTTTTGATGCCAGCTCCTCCAACTCAAGAAACCAAGAGTTCGAGATCATCAAGAGGTTCAGGCACGAGAAAGAAAAGAAGAGAGATTAGTAGTAACAGCAGCAGAGGTACTGAAACCAGCAACTCGAGCCATGTCGCTACCAACTCCATTTCAATGACGTCAAACCCTCTCATTTCTGATCAGTATTTGAGTGAGATTCTATCAGAGAAGTTATCAGCACAGAGAGATCGAAGAAGAGGCCGTGTTGGTGTGTGGAGACCTCATCTAGAGAGCATAACAGAGGCAGCACCACATGATGCTTAAAAGAGGGCGAAAATGTCAAGCTATATTGAATTCTCGTTTACTTTTTTTTGTTATTCATTTTAGAGGTTCTTTTGATTTTCACTAGCGTTCATCAAGAACTCCCTTGTAATTCAAATTTCATCTTCTTTCAATTTGCTTCTTTTTAAATGTATATAGAGAAAAAAGAAAAAATAATGCAAAAGTTGGGGGTTCAGTCAAAGTTTGGAAACTATGGAGAGAGATGACGATCATCCTGAACAGTTGTGGTGGGATCTTGATTGGTATCGTACAATTAAAGGCCTTATGCAAACTTCGAGCTTCATTGAAGAGTGGCTTTCATGTTTCTACAGAAGAATTGCTGGAAGCTATAATTCTGTAATCTTGGGAGTCAGAAGAATAAAGAGGTGCAAGCAAATCTTCTTTTGAGTTCAGAACTTTACTTTACTTTTTTTTTTTTTAAATTTCGATGTTGTTGATAGATAGAGATCCCACTTCTACTGTGCAGTACCTGGCATTGTACCAGTCGAATTTGTGAATGATTGTGATATAGATTATGATTATTACACCACAATTGAAAATCTTCTGTTACAATTCTGCTCATCATTTTGTTAAAATTGATCCTTAATTATTTCTTGAATCAAGGATAGAGGAAAATGTCAATGTAGCTCAAATCTGTCCTCCAAGTTCTACCAGTACTTTTATTTTTCCTGTGACAGGATGCTCGCATCACTCTCCATATTTAGACATAAAGCAAAGCTCGTAATTAATACGAATATAAATTGCTTCTTTCTTTCTACAAACATATACTATTTTTAGAGATCATAAATAATGTCACGACGTCATTCATTAATAATGCTGTTGTGCTATAAGAACTGCATACGTTAATCAGTAATCTTAACAGTTGATGTACAAGATATTGTTTCTTTTCTTTTTTCGAGCAAGTGTGAGGGTAGAGTTCTCGAGTTTGAGTCAGAACGTGCACATCTTGTAAGATGCTGGAACAATTAGAGTTTTTATTCATTCACCTGGACCCTTAAAATATGTTTTCCGAGAATCGAATTTCCTTGAGGGTAGAGGCCTAGTGCTAGCCCATCAGCCTTGATGGAGGTCGCACCCATTGCATACATTCCCTGTAATCGATGGGCTGTGATTAGATGATCAAAGTGACGGAGGTGGATGGAATAATAGTGCCGCAATACTTTACACCATAGAATAGATAATAATAATGCACTTCCATCTAGCCTGCACTAGCAAGTGGGCTGGCTAGCTGGGGCCTGGCATGTCTTTAAGCATTTTGTTCTCTTGGAGATGATGATTATTAGATGGTGCCAACAGCATCTGTAAAGGTAATTCACAGTAGATTTTGACCTTTGAATTGGCTGGATAGACTTTGAGTGACCTCTGCTCAAAACCATCCGCAAAATATTTTGCTAGTCCCACCATCGATCGGGGACACATGAAAAGCTGACAGATCGAGCTTTGATATCTTACGAATGTAAAATGATGCAAATCCATGACTTGTCAGTCGGAGTGGTGGCAGACTCAGGTGTACACTTTGATCATACAACAGCTTTCGTTCACAAGCTATTTGTTTCCTTCCTCTTTTGATGATCAGTTTTGCAATTTTCGTCGGTAGAACACAAGCTAGTTCCTCTAAATATCCCACCTCAATTTGATCATCAAAACATTAATTTAACGTCTAACCAATTCAATATTTTATATCCTCCATCTACTTCACATTTGATAAAAAAAAGCTAATTCTAATTTTAGCAAATGGGACTTAATCAAGTTGGGTGAGAAGACATACGATTATATAAAAGTAAAAAAGGTACTTCTTTATGGTTATTGTTACACACACACACACACACATTTCTGTGTGGATGAGTGACTTTAAAAGCTTTTGAATATTCTTATTTAACTTGATTTATTTTCAAATAAGGATTAATTAAAAGATCTTGCAATGTAATCGGTTGATCAATTCATATTGATTATCCAAAGAATTTAACAAAATTCACACATCATCAAAACTTTAGACGCCCATTTGGCCCGAGCACAAGCTTGTTTATGACCCCCTTAATCTTTTGATAGGGTTCCTTTTTTATATGATGAAAAAATATATTTAGTCTAAATACATAAAAATACATTTGATGATGAAGGAAAATATCATTCTTTTTTTTATGATTTTAATTAATCCCAAATTAATTCTTGATAATGAGAAATGTTGAATATTATTTTGGGTAAATTTTACCTTGTTTCAGTCATGGTCTAAATAAAACATTTTGTTCCACAATTAATTTATATAGTTTATTCAGCAAGTAATCATTAACAAAATTTACACATTATAAAACACGTGTCCCAACTTACTTATCACATGTTCAATAAATCACTAAAGAGGTGTGGAAAAATACTACTTACACATTTATTATAGACATATATTCATGAACAATGTCATAACCCATTTCTGGGTTATTCTCTAAAAATAAAAAATAAAAAAAACATAAAAAAAAGTTGACGTTGTGGAAAAAAATCAAGTTGAAAATTTGAACGGATTTGAGAGCTTGATCGTATCTTTATTGTGCACCCAAAATGAAGAAAAAATACAGAGTCAAGGCTAAAACAAATGATTATCGGATAAATATGTAAAAAAAGTTTAAGTTGAAAAGGCATAATTATATTTTTATCAGCCAATTTGATTTAATCATGGGTCAATTTAAAGTATAATTGTATTTAGGAAATTAATTTAGGGTCAAATTGAAGGATTTAATTAAATGCAAAGACTTAATTATACTTTAAATTGGTCAAATTAATTTTGTTAAGGGCTTAATTGGTAAAGACATTAAGTTTGTGAACCTAATTCGAGTTTAATTGAGAAGATTGGAATATTTCGGAGATCAAATTTGAATTTTTTAGAAAGTCAATTAGATGAAATCAGGGGTAAAATTGAAAATTTAATGGTAATTTAAGTGTCAAATTGCATAAATTCAAGATCAAGGACCAAAGTAAAAAAAACATGTAAATTTGAGGTTGCTATTGAAGTTTTGGTAGGGGAATAAAATTACAAAAAATTAAAAGTTTAGAGCCAATTAAGAGCGCAATTACAATAATTATAAATTGAAGGACCAAATTTGGTCTTGTCAACAATAACGTCATTCTGCAAAGTTTGAAAGCAACAAATGAAGCATTTTGTGCTCTAATATGGCAGTCCAGACACGTCGTCAACTTTATAAATACAGAAGTGGAAGAGACAACTTGTATCTTCATGCAATGAGTAGTTGAAGAGCCATCTTCTTTCTATAAATGCATAGGGGACGAGAACAGGAAGAGGGGGGATACAGAGAAAAGAGGAAAAAAATAACGGAGAAAAACAAAGATGAAAGAAAGAGAGGATAATGGAGAAAAACAGATAAACATAGATATTGAAAACAAGTAAACTGTGAGCTCATCACCGACACCATCACCATCACCAATAGCTCGTTGTTATTATATATAATCATGATTGTCAAGGAACCATCTCACCTAAAAATTTAAATTGTTAGGTGAGACCCTAAAATATGATTTATATTATTTTCTAACACACCTCCTCAAGTGTAAAGCTTTATGAGTTTGAAACTTGCACAAACCCATATTACCTTGTGCTTAATTTTTATCAAATAGAATGAGGGATGGTGAGATTCAAACTCGTGATCGCTGAGTCAACAAAGGCTTTCGATACTATATCAATGAATAGCATCTCACCTAAAAAACTTAAGCTGTTAGGTGAGATCCCCGGAATATGATCTATATTATTCTTTAACAATAATAAAGAGAATAATTCTAAAAATCACAATTGATCGATGTCCATTTTGTAATTCACTGCAGAATTGTAATTTCCCTAGCATCTTCTAACAACTAACTACGAGATTACATGATCAAAAAAAGAGAAGCTTTTAGGATATAATATAAGAAGTTTAAGATTTGAAAATCATATTGATATCATTGTTTCCAGTGTGATGTTTATAGTGTTAAACGAAGCCAGAGTTCATGTAGAGTGCAAGTCATCTAGGCAAGAACTAAAGAACCAGATAACTTTATAAATAAATCATTAAATTCTCTTCAAAATGGTAACTTTTATTGCATATAAAGTTTGATTTTTGATAAAAAAAAATTATTACTGGATATGGATGGGTAAGAAATTGAGAATATTTGTACAAGCAAGGTACTTAAATGACATTAAATCAAAAGGAATGTTTAGCTAGTAGTAGTTGGATAAAATAAAAATAAAAATAAAAATTACGAAGGTATTTTTATATATTATTAATATAATGGAAAGTCATTGGTAATTAAATCATTAAACATGCATGGCCATAACTAAGACTAATTAGTTAAGGCTCTTCCTAATATATATAATAGAGAGGTTAAATATCCATTTTATCATTTAATAGATTTAGTGCTTGTTTGACACTGAGTTTCAAAAGCGCTTTTGAAAAAAAAATATAAGTTTATTATTTTTATTTTTTATTTTAAATTAAGTTTTTTTTATATTTTTAGATCATTTTGGTGTAGTGATGTCAATTTTTTTTTTAAAAAATATTTTTATGAAAAAACAATTTAAAAAAAACCCTCAACCATACTCTCATACAAACCTTAGCAGTTTAAATCTTCCCCCTTTTCTTTGCCCCATATTTCTTGGAAAAGTTTTCTTTTGCCCTCTTATTTAAATCCTAGTTTCCTCCCTGACTGCATGTATATAAAAACCAACTGGCTAGTTAGCTAAAGAGGAGGAGATCTATATTTCCTACAGCTCATTCAAGAAGAGGCAAGCCCAAAACTACATTTTGGCAGAAGCTGAAAGCCATTTTCACCATTAGCAGAAGACACTATTTAATTTCTCGGGCAGCAAAGAAACAACAGAGCTGGATACATAGTTTTAACGTTCTACTAATTAAGAAGAAGTAAAGGATGCAATAGAACATTACGACTAGAGTTTTAAATTCCCATGGACTTCGAATAGTTTAGACCAGCCTGCCAGGATAAGATTATTTAGAGGTAGGCTGTGTCTGCGAAGAGAGAACCTAGCTAATAGTAGCGAGGTAGAGGCTAGCTAGACCTCCAACATTTGCCTTTTTTTCTGAAACTTCATATCCACTTGTCCTACTGTGTGATCCTGCAAATATTAACAAAACCAGAATGTTAATGCAGTCGTTCAAGTTTAAGTTTCACCACGAAAACTTTCAGTATTTGCCAATGCTTTCACAAATCCACAGAGGGAACCTCCTGAACCCAGAATTTATGTTTTAGTTATTATGGTAATTTAAAAAACTACGTTCTCTAGCCGCTAAAGAATCTGCAATATCGAGGTCATCACTGTCCTCCCACTCAACCACTCCTACTGCCAATTTAGGTCAGATATCTACTTCCAGTACCTGTTATCCATGGATAAAATCTTTACCTGATTGATTTTAATAAATTTCCCTGCATTGAGGAGAATGTCACAGACGTCAGAACATACAGCTTTGGCTCACAGAACCAAAGCAAATAAAGGAGAGACTAGACAGAAGAATTGACCATTAACAAACAAAGCAGAGAGTAATAACTGATGTTTGAAAATATGGTCAGAAATTTGGAGAGAGATGTTTGATTATTTAGGTTTAATAATGAAGTTTTTAAGGGTGTAAGAACTGTCAAGGGTGTAAAAATCATGAGTTGCAATCAATTCCATAGCCATTAAATTATGTTTATGAATGGATCTACTATTCTACTCCTTAAGTTTCAAACTACGGTAATAAATAGTGAAAGATATGCGCAATCAACAAAGTTCAACAAAATAATAATAAGTCGGAGAAGAAAAGCCTTACATCTGTATGTCTGTTGACCAGATGAAATTTACAATTACTATCAAGTTCTATATGTTTTGAATACATGTAATTATGGAGGATTATTCTCCTTTCCATAACTATACGAAATAGTATAATTATAGGATATTGTAATAATTAGTTTTTTCCCTGAACAATATCAATATCTTTTGTATTATATAGTTTGACAAGATGTTAAAGCATTATTCTACTCTAAAGATTATGCTCCTACGAATTTATCCTTGAATTATTAAAATTCTAAATTGAAAAACTATTTTTATAATCCAAACCCTCATCACTAATTTGTTGCCTACTCAAATATTCTAATTCCCTAACTGGTATCTACCAACAACGTATCTAGCAGACGGAGTAGGAATTGCAGTAGCACCAACACCGATCCAACAATGAAAGCTACAAATCTAGTAGAAAGATTAGAAACTGCTAACAAAAACCAACGATCAAACAACAACACATAACCAACGATCTGATAAATAAAAGATCTAATAACAGTCAGTAACGATTGATCCAACACAAACTCCAATTTAGACCTTGAGTTCTAATGGAAGGATAATCATAACTAAACTTAAAGCAGTTTCCCAGTGGCAACAAATCACTTAACAGATAGTAGTTTCCTAGCCACAACAAGTCATCTATAAATATTATATTAATCCAATTTAGAGATAGCATTTCCCTTTTCTTAACTGGTGGGATGATTCTAAATCAGAAAAAACTATCGACTTCCAACATGAAATCATGTGTCAGTGCCCAAGGCAAGGCTAGATATGTCACTTGAAGATCCTTTATTCATGAACTAGGGTCAAGAGTTGGTTTACTGACTCAATGATTTCCAAGTCTCCAATTACCAAGGATCTATGGGATGCAATCCTAAATACATACTATGACAGTACGGATCAAATCATAATTTTTGAAGTAAATTATCATCAATGCCTATTGGCAAGTTAGAATGGACATTCTCTCTTAATCTACCACAATGAATTTGTCACTATATTTCTCAAAATTGACCAAAAGACTATCAAATGTAGGAACGACAACATGTTTCTTGGTGTGATGGACTCTGTTTATGACCAAGTGCTTAACAAGATTTTATGCAAGAACCCACTTGTTATCTGGAAGCAAAGTTATGAATATATCTAGAAATTGAGAGAGAAGTTAATGGAAACACTTTTGTTTTGGTTCCCAATAGTAAATGCATGAGAACCATATTCAATTTTTTTGAAATCTCTTTCAGAAATTAGATTAAAATGATTTAAATATTCCTGTACGGTGAGAGTGGTCACTCAAAGTAGTGATGCTATGAAATTATTTGATATCCCAAATAATACGAGCTTAATAAAATTCCTCGAAAACAATAGATGAGTGAGGTGGTCGTAGCAACTATGGATGTGACACCTTTGATAGGTAGTGCTAATTTAGCCCATTTAGGTATTGTTGGTAATGAAAAAAAATTCTACATATTCTTTAAATAAATACATAGATAATTGACATCGGTTCTTTAGATTATAGGACTAACAATCCAAGCCTATTGTATTTTATTGCCACCTTGCCTTATTCCATTATTTCTATTACCAATGATAACGTCTCTTTTGCTACTATAAAGCAGTTCATTGTGTTATTTAACAAACTTATTTTATATATTAAGGATAATTATAAAAAATATCTTGGATCTTTTATTTCTTATATACATTGCCTCCATTCTATTAAAAAGTATATTTTCCATTCTTAATCATCTGAATATTTAACATAGGATAATATAACTAAATAGCCCCCATATACTCACAAATAAACCCATATCAAACACTCTAACTTCATAATACCAAGAAATATACCTAAATCATAAAGCCAAAATCTTGATCTTCCTTTTTATTGTTATGTTTTCTTTTGGTTTTTTGCAAGTGGGTTCAGTCAACTTTGTGTTGGGTTTTTGGATTAATGAGAAGGGGCTTTTGTTTCAGTGAAGAGAGAAAGGATGGTGATGACATATGTTGCTTGAGGCTTAATATGATAAGAGGTGAATAAACTGAATAAAAAGGAGATGTATAAGTAGATGGATACATAGAAACTTTATTTATTTTTTCTGGTTTGAAGCCTTATGCAATTTGTTGAAAAAATTGAATAACACATGATTAAAAATTGGAAAAAAATCTAATATAATCACAGTTTCAATAATAGCAATAACTTCTTCAAGGTTATAGGTTGGCCAATACATACCAAAATTTTGACAATGTTCTGACTATTTTTATTGTATAAAGAGAGAAACATTTAACTTGTTATGCTTAGGATACTATTAGATATAATGTAAAATGATTGATAAGATTATGGTAGAAAAAACAGGTCTACAACTATAAGGTAAGGGATAAGGTGATGTAATAATGATTGATTTTGTTATAGGTTGAAGAATATGAAGGATGGACAATGATTGGTAAGTTTTGATTAAAGTATGAAGGAGGATGGTGGCTAGGGTTTGCTTTTTATCTCTTTTAATTTAATTACAAAATTGTAATATTTATTATAATAAATTCTAGTAATTAATTGATAAATAATGGTAATCTCATAAATAATTTAACATTTATTGACTATTTTTTGGTGCACCAAAGTGAGGATGTAAAGTGTAATTTTTGAAAACAATGAGGTCAAGTGAAAAAATAAGTAAAGTATAAAAGGGTTTTTTTAATCATCTATATATAGTATTCTAGGTGTTCCATCTTTTGGTTATAACCTCCTATTTATAAGTCAAATTACCCTCACCCTATAATTATTAAATTATTTTTGCCTATCTCTTATGTTTTTCAAAACATTTTTATAAGAAAAAATCTTAGCTATAGTGTAACACAAGTTAGATTATTAGTGTTTATGCCTTGCAGTCAATAGATTGGTGGCACATGACATTGACTTTATTCATATAAAAATATTTATTTTTTCTAAAAAATAAAGGTAGAGTGAATAGATGAGTAAAGTATAAGAGACTTTTTTTTTTTAATTATCCTTATATGGTATTCTAGTTGTTCCATCCTTTGATTATAACTTTGTATTGATAAGTCAAAATCACCCTAATCCTATAATTATTATTTTATTTTTGCTTGTCTTTTGTATTTTTCAAAACATTTTAATAAGATATGATCTTAGCTATAATGTAAGACATAATAGGTTATTATTGCATTTGTCTTGTAGTCAATAGATTGGTTACATTTGACATTGACTTTATCCGTGTAAATGTATTTAATTTACTAATAAAATCTTATTTATCCTTAAATTTTATCAAATACTTGAGTAATGAATATAGACTAAAGAAAAGTTTTTGGGACAAAAATATTTTACATAGAAAATTATAAAGTTGTTGTAATTATGAGATTTTTATTGCATCAAAACATAATTTGTATATAGTTATGGTCAGTGATCTATTAAGACTAAATAGTAATTAAATTTGTTGAGAGTGGTACATATTATGTTATCTTTTATATATATAAATGCAAATGGTTGTTCTCGTAAGTTAAGGTATAAAGGATATATAGAACTAATATATAGATGCTTTAAGACACTGAACTAATCCATATGAAAACTTCATATTGAGAGATCACATGTGTTAATGGAGAGATCTATATGACAATTGTGTAAGTGATTCTTAATTGGAAGTTTATAAGTATATAATGAGTGCTATATTTTGATCCTGTTACACATTGTCCGAATCAAGGATAACAAATTAGAAAGTATTATGTATAACAAGACCTATATAAAGATATCTAAGTAATCAAAATATGATTCATTATCCTAGGTGAATTAAGGAAACTATTTCACATGCTCTCAAATAGTCTTGATTGTAAATCCTTGCATAAGATGAAATGAGACTTAAACGAGTTTCAAATTAGAATCTCTAAATAATAAATGATTATGGTTTTAAGAACAAATATGATTTGACAGAGTAAACACATTCAATGCAATAATATATGAATCAGAATATTGTAGACAAAGAGATAATAATTACACTATAAAACTATTTATTAAAAGGTTCAGTTAAACCAGTTATAACTTTTCTAATATTCAGAAGATCATACTAGGTTTCTAGAAATTGTAGTTGATCTTCAAATATAAATCAATCAATTGGATGATTATAATAAGATGATTAATCAAGTGTTAATTGATTATAAATAAATTTTAAAAAATGAGAACTATAATATAATTAATATATGGGATTATAATTCCAAAACAAGAAATAATCAAGTAAGGATTTCATTGAATAAAATTATAAAGTTAGCCTAAATAATATATGTGATATTATTTAAGAAGGGAAATTGATAGTTTTTTATTTATAGAGTTTTTTTGGTTCTTATATAAAAAGAATGTTATATTATGACACGTATTTCTTATAAGGTGAGTAGAACAAAACACATAAACACCTATAATATAAAAACAAAAGAGATAGCAATCTAAGGTATAAAAATTCTTCTTTTCAAAAAGGATTTAAGAGATTTCTCACTAGTGGTTTGTGTTGATTACTATTATAGGTCAAATAATTAGATGATTTATGATTACTATAACCCAACCTTAAATTAAACATTCAAAGCCAAAAAGAAAATATGATCTTCAAATAATATTTTTATAAACTCTAAACAATTGTAAATCTATCTTAAAAGATCATTAGGACTTTTAAAAAAAGATTTAAAATATATAATTTCTACTACATCTAGCTGTTTTAGGAAACCCAACATAAGTTATATGAGGTTGACTTATTAAATAATGGATTATAGAAGTAAAAATAGGAAATTCCTTTTAGAGGGTAGATGATGCAAAACAATAGGTATAAACATGAGTATGAATTGGCCAAGTGACATTTTTCACATAGTTTCAATAAAAGTTAAGAATCATTCATGATTAGTCATTTAGATATTTAAGAAATAAGAGAAAATCCTTATTTTTCTAGCATTAGTCATTTTGTAAATTTTATTGATGATTGTAAAAGGGTTACTTAAGTCACTCTTATTAAAAAGAAAAGTGACGCGTATGCAATGTTAAGTTTTTCAATTATTCATATAATTATAACATGGACGAGTCTTATACTTAAGTCATTCTTATTATATGGAATAATTATGATTTAGTGTTAGACGCCCATCCAAGTTTTTGAATTTGATAATGGAAGGGATTTTATCAACTCTTCTTTTAACTGAATTTCTTTATAGTATAGATTTGTCCCCAAACCTCCTACTTAAACACTCCACAACAAAATGATCTAATAGAGAAAAATAATCATTAGTTAATAGAGATGGTTCATGCCTTTTTCTTTAGCATGAATATGCCTAGATCATCTTGGGGAAGGAATGTCTGGTTTGCTACTTATCATATTAATTGTACACCATCAACAATTGTTGATTTCAAACTTTATAAAAAATATGATGATCCTTTATTTCTATTCCTTCATTTCGTAATCTAGGACCATGAGTTTTGTATTTTATTATGTATGTTTATATTCCTAAGTATTGACAAAGAAAACTTGACTTGTGCCTTTATAAATGTATTTTTATGGGTTATACATGATTTCATAAAAGGTATTGACATCATAATCCTGAGATGAATATATTACATGTCCCATTAGACATCTTCTTTTTTTTTTTTTTTTATAAACTAGACCCGTTTTATTCAAGGGGATTTCTATGTTTTTTCTTCAAAAGGAAAGAGTTATGAAGATAATACCAAGAATGATGGAGAAGAGTTTAAGAGATTTGAATCAATCAAGGAAGAATTAAATTTGAATACAATTTTCCACCATAAAAATCTTTAAGATTAGAATGAGAATAGTATTTTTGACAAATTCAACAACACTAAGAATTGATTGTTGAAAGACTTACAAGTAATTGACTTTGTATTATCTTTTTACATCATCATGGGTCGAGGAACTTGTTTAAGGTGTTTTTTTTTTCAAGTAACCCCTAAATTGTTTATTCATGAATCATCTAACCATATATATTATATTAAGCCTAAATATCCACACATATCAAGTAAATACATCCTTAAAAAATAATATGAACTTGATCCCAAAGTCAAAATAAAATATTCTATTAGTAACGACATGTCTACCGATAGATTATCTAACTCTTTTGCATTTACTTGAGATCAATTACTTTTATATCCACTCTTAGCAATATATAGAAAGCATTAAATTATCCAAATAGACTATAATGATCAATGAAAAGTTAAAAAATATGAAAATAATGATATAGAGGAGTTGGCAAAGAAAAAAGAGAGATAAGCGTATGTAAATAGATATTTATAGTAAAGTTAATACTAGATTACAAAATTGATGGATACAAGATCAAAATGAAAGGCTACACAAAAATATATCATAGATTATATGGAAACATATAGAAAAAATATAAGAATAAAATAAAAAATAGAAACTGTTTAAAAGCCTATATATCATTCAGAATTTGGTTGCTTAAAAGTCTATTTGTATCTCTACAGGGCATAGTAAAATTTATAACCTGATCAATCTATCCATGAGCCTGTTTAGTTTGCATTATATATGTTGTGCTATACTTTGAAATTAAAAATATCAAATATAATGAACTCATATATTGTTTTTTTAATCAAATAACTTTAATTAAAATTATGTCTTAAAACATAATTTTAACAAAGTAATTTCCCCAATAAGTAAAAGTATCTTTTTAAAACTAAATGAATTGCTTAAATATTAGTTCATTAGTATGTATAAAGCAAAAAAAAATTGAAGCTAATTAACTTGAGATTATTTAAATAAAATAAATAATTTTTCATCTTAAAAATATCACTTTTAAAGCTAATATATCTTTAAATTTATATTATAAAAGTCATCCTATACTCTAAAACTTTAACTAGTTTGGAAATCCTAATACAAAAACTTCTATAATGCTTTCCTTTACAGAAAAGCAATATAAGCTACAAAAGCTGCAGGCAAAAGAGACTTTAATTCTTTCAAAAAATGTTAAAAGAAAAATAAAACTTATCTTTTCTTAAAAAAATATACATTGATCTTATATGTTTTTCCAGTTAAAGTAGCAAACAAATTTATTAGAAAGTAACATAAAATCATATATAATGAGATCTTATCAACCATTTTAAGTATTAGAATTGAGTTTTTCTTTTCTTTTTACAATTGAATTTATTATTTATTCGGTATTATGTGAAAGTTCAAAATCTTCCAACCCCTTTTCTCTTCTAATTAAATTAAAAAAAAAAAAACAATACACATTCACTATTAAATAATAAAGCATATATGACACGTATTTAATATCCTAACTATTATAATATATCCTCTTTTAGAGACTCTCTCCAACTTCCAATTTTCATTCTCCCATCATCTTCATGCATTCTTAGTAAACATAGATAAAGTCAAACAAAATAATTTCTTTTAAACAAGGTTTATGAAAAAAAAGAAAAAAATATTCTTGTAACCTAAGTTTTCAAAGTTTAATTCCAAGTATGTCGATTTAGAGTTTGAAGGAAAAAAAATATAAATAAATAGTTCAGTCGATATTGATTAACAATGTTAAGTTCAATTGTCGTACAAAATTTATAATTTTAAGGACAAATAGGTCATAAAAATAGGAAGAAATGATGGGAATGACAATTTAAAAGTTTCATATACTTATTTTTTTTTGGATTAATGGAACATAAAGAAAAAACATTTCCAAAATATTGTAGTTTCTTTTTGAAAAAACAAAATTGAGTTTACAACTCAAGTCATTTGTTTCTCTTATTTCTTTAAACATCTCTACATTATTTAAACAATATCTTTTATGCATAAATATTCAAATCCACAGTGTAGCACTGGCCATATCTAGTTTGAACAATGGTGTAATCTTTAAGTTTTCATGTAACGAGCTGACATATTCTTCAAGCGTACACTCAACTTTCAATTTATTTGTATTAGAGGGTTTCTATTTTATCTGTGTTTCTCTTTTCTCTATTTGATTTTTTTCTACTTTTCAGAATCTTCAATCGTGTTTTTGCTCGAAGTTATTAAATGCTAATATGTTCTTAGTTTTTCAGTTGATGTCCTTGTGGTTGCCTTAATCAAGTGATTTATATAAAATAGAAAGAAAGAAAGAAAGAAAAGGTAGATGAAGGACTGGAAGTGAACTTATAAGAAGAAATAATAAATTAAAAACACATGATTAATAAATTGAAAAATTAGAGTACACTTATTGAAGACGTCAAGATCCACATCAATTCAACAGCCACATAAACATATAATAATGGAAGAACTGATTATTAAATATTTGAAAGTTTGCCTGTTGAAATAGTTGAAAATAGAATTAAAATAGAAAAAATAATAAAATTATCATACAATTTAAATGTTTGCATACAATCACAACATCACTATAATTAGCTAGAACATACACTTATAATTAATATAATTATCATTGTTCGCTAGTACACCCTTAGCTATTAAGATCATCATGTTCTAAGACAATTTTTTTACCTACTGAAACTCTAAGGATTAAAACAATAAAATATTCTTAAAAGCTTCTAAAATAGAATAATGAAACTGAATTTCGTTTTTAATAATTGGACTGTTTCTAAGAAATTATTACATTGAATCAACACCTTCAAGCCAGCCGCTTGACCTCCACTAATGTATATTTCCATTTTATATAAAAGTTATAATTAACAGTTTTCCATCTCTCCATGATTCTGAATTTTCCAAACATGGAATTAGAATCAAAATCTTGTTCTATCTAATTCCTCAATTTCGATTCTATACATTTACTCTTTAGTTAATACATTTGATTCACTCATGATATCAAAATGATGTCTTCAAGGAGCGTGACGTGGTGACACAAAGTTTGAGATGTGTCTTGCAGATCTTGAGTTCTAGTTAGGAGGTGTTTATCTTATAAGAGTTTGAAATAGCAGGAGTTTTACTCACTTAACTCGGGTCCGCAAAGAGTGTCTAAAAAGAGATGGAGTTTCCTTGAATCTATTTTTTTTTTTCTTATCAAAATGGTTCTTTAAGGTGCCAATTTACAACTAGTTCATCATACACTCATCGAAATTATTCACAATTAAATCTGATTCTACCAACTGCCATCAGCCCAAAGGCTGATTAGCATGCTTGAGATATGAATGGGAACTAAAATTATATAACCTAAGTACTTAAGTTTGAGGGCTTGTTTAACTCTCTAATACAATGGTCGGTGTATGGGTAGAGCATATTGACCTTAAAGCTAGATGGAAATTATAGTACAAAAACTGTGTTTGTAAATCATTTTGTAGTTTCAAGAAAACCAAAGTCTCTTAAAGCTTTTAAATGTTATTTAACATATTCTTACCTTGACTCCTTAAACCATAAGCTGTCTCTAAACTAGTTTTTTTTCCAGTAACTTGAGCAATAATTTTCTTATAAGAACAACATGAAACTTGTTTTCTAAAGAAGAAAGGGGAAAATTAATTGTTGATTTTAAGGCAATCATATTTAGTTTATAAGAATAGTATAATGAAGAATATCCATCTCCTTTCTATGATGAACTCCTAGAAATGAAATTGATTTTGACTTTAAGAAGATGATGTTAATTTGCAAACAGCTCGCAAGATTGGAGTTTTTATTTATTACTGAAAGATAGATAGATATTTGCAAAGTACACATAATTCGTTGTTTCTCTTACAG
This sequence comes from Salix udensis, assembly GCA_029204005.1. Taxonomy (NCBI): domain Eukaryota; kingdom Viridiplantae; phylum Streptophyta; class Magnoliopsida; order Malpighiales; family Salicaceae; genus Salix; species Salix udensis. The sequence continues at coordinate 3,599,261 of CM055029.1, read as the reverse complement.
AGAGAGACGTTATATACATGTGGAAAAGATAATCTACTTGCACATTACAACACATTGTTTGAGTATAAAGTTATGGTAGAGAATATTTTCGCTAGCTATTTTCTTTTGATTTATCAGATCATATCCTATCATACGATTTATGGAAGAACTCTAATATAACATATTGACCTTTCCTAGCATAATTAAAACCCTATTATTTTTAAAAGTTGAATCTAGTATTAGAGAGCTTATTGGCCAGCACATTTTGTGGCCTTGCCTCAACGATGCCAACTGCTGCTTCTTCTCCAACTCGATCGAATGCCTATCAACTCCAACTCTCAGCCACATCCCTCTTTTTCCATTAAACTAACGGCAGCTAAACATGTCTGGAAAACTAAATTCATCCCTCTTTTGAGCAGCCATTGGTCTAACTAATGCCGAGCAGATCCCTATTCATAAATTTGGTTGAAAATAAAGATCTCTGCTGATGGTGGGGGAGACTTTCTCTGTTGAAAATTTGGTTGAAAATGTAAAGAATAGAGTGTCTATTGGGAAGAGACCTTCTCTAGCGGCTCAACAACTGAACTTGAGAGTTATTTCAAGGACTAGTAAAATTCAAGGTTGCCCGCTTGAATGAATGAGAAGATGCTTTATTTTCTTCTGTTTCAGTTTTTTCTCAAGCAAAATCATCTCAGGCAATTCAAATGAAAGTGATCTTAATTTAGAATAGAAGAAATCATGATTTTTCGCACAACCACCAGGAAATCTATAGAAGACAGTAATGCACAACACTACCTGGGACAGACATCATATTTACTGACTATTTCTCGATATTCGTGCGACAACATCCTTGCTTAGCACTGGCTTTCTTTTTATATATATATATCGATTATTCATAAGACAAATATTGTTGTAGCTCATAATTTCCCTTATATAACAGCGAAAAGCACATACATGTATTCTATATACACAAGATATTAGCTCTACAGCAAGAAAATTAATAAATATTACTTGGTGAAATAATATTATTTAAATATTAACGAGATATAATTGTGCATGTTAATTCAACGTCAAAGTGTATAGCAATCACATGCAACCTAGGACATATCACATGATGGTCATTCATGGGGAGCAAAAAATCACGCAGAATCACAAACGAGGCAAAACTAGGGGAAAAGTAAAACAAGTTGTGAGATTTAATTAATTCGAAAACTGCACATGAACAGTGTTTTTATTGCATGATTTGAGAGAGAGGGAACAAAAATACTGTTCTTCCTTTCCAATCATAGTATCTGATATGTATAGATATAATGTGAATAATAAATAAATGAGGATAAAATCTGTTGAGGTAAAATTTTCATTTCGCCTGAGTTGTTTCATCTTGTACCGTCTTGAAAGTGATAACCAGATTAGGGTTTTGGAATGTGGGTTTAGGGTTTATGATAGAAAACGAAAAACTCAACACAGACTAGTTTTGTATATCATCAGGTCCTTAAATGTATTGATGTCCAATCAATCACCGCTGCTCCATTTCTTTCTACTAGCACACGCTATACGTCTAACTTGTTATAATTCAGCTATTTTAACACATATATGCCATTTTCAAGAATTGATTGAGTGGAACTTGATTTTTTCTTACCATATTGTTAATCAATGATACACTTATATTTGTTCATTCTTAATAGAAAATCTATGAAACAGCACACATTAATTACCATGTATTTAAATGTTATGATGAAGAGCAAAATTACCATTGATCTGAAGAATCTGAAGGACTTAAGCTGACTGCATAGGAGGTTTCGCTTCATTTCTTTCCCTTATTGGAGCCTTCTTCTTCTTCTTCTTCTTGTAAGGAATCCCCCTTGCCTTGGCTTGACACTCTTTCACTTCACGCAAATAAACCCGAATAGCTCCATTTCCAAAAGGGTTAGTCTCTGCAGATCCTCCATGCTCCTCATAAGCTGCTCGAAGCCGTCCGATTAGGGCATCAAGGCTCCCCCAAGCTTGCCTTAGAGGGCAGGTACAAGGAGCAGGAGGATTAGGTTGTCCAAAAAAGACACAGCCGTGTAGATGAACCTTAGTTTTTGCCAAACTGATCGAGGTACCGAAGGAAATCAAGCACGTGGTTGCAATTACTGTGAGATAGTGAAACTGGAGGTCTCTGATTCTTCAAGTACTGCCCAAAAGTGTTCCAGTCTCGCCGTTTCTGCGACTCATACCTGCTCAAAGGAGCCGGCTGAGGCTGGTAGTGATCCCCGCCAGATCGTGAAGATCCTTCAGCAGAATCTTTCGGCCTTTGATCACCTGACATGATTAGTTTTTTCTGCAGAAGAATTCCAGACTGTTTTGACAGGAAAATGAAAATAAGGAAAAAGGATGGGTGATGGAGAAGGAAAGAAAAGAGGTGACAGAAAAATAGTGTGATAGTTCAGTGGGGAGAGATGAAATCAGGGTCATACTTGAGAGGACATCAAATGGGCCCTACGAGGATGCTTTTGTTCCTTTTTTTATGTAGTTTTAAGATTTCACCATAACTCGTTGGGTTGATTCTGATCTTTCGAGTTACCCCTCAACCCAGAATCAGTTAAATATATATATCTTTTCATATAAAAATAATATTATTTTAATTTAGTATTAAAAAAAAAAAACTAGGTTGAGTCTTGTCACCCTGAAAAATTATTTTAATTTTTTGTTTCTCTCTTCCCTTACACTATTTTGCACTCCCTATATTTTTAAAATGAAATCTACAGTTATTAATCCATATTATCATCGATACAATCATTACCATCATGTTTCATTTGAATAATGATTATTGTTACCATATACATGAACTCAATGACTCAGCAGTCGGTGCAAGTAGCTAGCTAGGTGGTCAGAATTAGCGACTCAATTTATAAACTCACTTACATAAAATTTCATGTGTGTATGTATACGTCTTCCTTAATTTAGTACCGATTGTATAATATTTGACTTGAGGCTGAAATCGCATCTACAAAATTCATTGCTGAACCACATAGCCTCAGCTAGCTAGTGAGGAAATTATTGCCCCCCATCAACTGATAAAGTAAAGACGACTAAAAATACAGGATATGGTATTTAATTCAGTGGGATTTCTGGTGTTTTCTTTCTTTATTCATATCACTATCAATTTGTTTGTTCTCTTTCTTCCTTCTTTTTTCAATTTTAGATGAGGATGGTGCTCGATCAGTAAATACTGTTAAGTAACCATCTCATCTAAAAATTTAAATTGATAGGTCAAGCTCCAAAATATGATTATATTATACTCTAACGCACACCCTCAAGTGCCCTTTGGGCTTGAAAATTGCACAAGCCTACATTATCTTGTGCTTGATTTTTTTATCAAATAGAATGAGGGTGCTGAGATTTGAAGTCGTGACCACTGGATCAATAAGGTTTGGATACCATGTTAAGGAATCATCTCACCTAAAAGCTTAAGCTTTTAGATGAGATGGTTCCTTAACAAATACAAATAGGTATTTTTTTTCTTCTAAATATACTTTGAAGAGAGATAAATAAATGAGGAAATACATAACCATGGATGAATATATGCCATGATGTTAATCGAATTACGTGCATACAAGTTTTTTTTTTTGTTTTTTTGCCTCTTTATCAGGTAATAAACAAATAGATGTTTTCCTATGCTAGAAAACACAGATTCAACGGGATTCTGGGCCTACCTGCTGTTGGTTTTCAATTGCTTAATTTTTGAGGTGATATTTGAATCATCAGTTTGAATTGAAAAGTTATTTAGGCCTGAGAAAACGAGGAAAAGAACAGTCGGGATTTTGTGTTTATATGGGAGCCCAGAATCAGTAATAAAACTCCTACCAACAAAACTCATTGCTCTTCAAAAAATCGTATGTGATATTTCTTTTTCTTAGTAGAAGGCTCTATTTCTAATGATCTATACAGTGTTGAAACTATGAGGTTTTCTCTCTTGTGATCTCATGTTTGAGCTATGTAATTGTTGATATGATAGTTATTTTACATGATCGTTAACTTCAGACCTGTAAAATTAATTGAGGTGTGCGTAAGGTAGCCCGCACGCCTTCATTAATAATAATAAAAAAGAAATAATAATAACGAAAGCATACTCTATAATTATGACTTGGCCATATAACTGTTTTTGGACTCTCAAACTTCACTAACGCATCACATAATGGTATGAAAACTTACCATTTTAGACTAACAGAATAGTTCCATTATTGGAATCGCATAAACTTACAGTCGAGGATGAAAACACAAGACACTGAAAAGAAGAATTGATCCAAATTTGCGAGACATGTTTGAAAGATGGGTCCAATCTGCAGGAATTGCCACCGATGAATAATAATGGTGTTTCTGACAGTGCCTTTTCTACAAGTTGTGTGGCAATTCGGAGTGGCTCTTGGTGAGCTTCAGGCTATGTGAGAATAATTGTACGTTCATCAGTAAGAGCTATTGAAAATTTGGATTCTTCACTCTTTCTCTGGTAGGGATGCTGATAGCTCAAGTTTTATGAGGTGTAAAGGGATATATATAATGCCCCTTTTGTCCGAGGGAAAATAAATCATTTGAGTGTTCCTGCAATTGAACCATCAGTCAAGTAATTCAAACTCCATTCTGATTAGATTTTTTTTATTGAAATAATATATTTTAATTTCAAAGTATTTCTTGGCATTTTGTTCCAGGATTCTATATATACTGCATTTGTGTATGTTGAATTGAAATTGTGTATGTTGAATTTATATATATATATATATTTGACATACATAATCTTAATTTAGATCTAGAAATAAATTAAATTTAATACAAATGCAATATCAATATTTAAATATACTTTTAAAATTTAAAACATTCCTACTATATATATATATATATATATAGTCAAGAGCAAAGACTAAAAAGAGATTTCCAAAGTAATTTAACTCAAATACAATACTAATGGAAATCATAACCTATCAATATTATTATATTTTATAAGTTTAGTTTTCTTATAAAATAATATATATATTGAAAATAAAATAATAATGGAAATGAAACAACAATTCATATAGTGAACTACTAGTTGAACGAATGAGCCTCATTATGGACCTTCGCGAATGATAACATGCCATTAAATTGCTCGAATGTGTGTACACTACCAAAAAATAGAAAAACACTGATACAATAATTTATTGTTATTTAAAGCCTAATTTCATCCAAATTATAATTATAAAAAAAATAATAAATAAAAATATCATTGATGATTTAATTTTATTTAAAATGCAATTTCAATGGATTTAATAGCAAAATTATCACCTCAAACAAAAAACTTTACGTGCAATAATTTGGTCGGTAAATCTATCAATGACTATGAAATATTACTAATGGAATTATTTCATTCTGCAATTAGATTTATATATGTTGCTAACAAGATAAATCGATGGTAAATCAATCAATCAGTGATTATGTGCATCTTATAATCAAAATTAATTTGTTGGAGATTGAATTACAATTAAACGTGGCAAATTTTGTCATTCTCTTAAGACTATCTAGAACTCTTTAAGAAAATAAGTTGATAATTTTGTTGGTATTTCTAATTCCATTGATATGATAATTAGTTTTTTTTAAAAAAAATAAAATAAAAAATAAAATTAAAAAATAAAATTAAATTAACCATAATTAAAATAAAATAAAATATTATTTCAAAAATATGATTAAATACAATTCTTTCTGATTAAATAAGTACATATAATAGTAACAAAATTACAATCATACATATAAATGTAATTCCTTAATGGATTAATTATGAATATAATCATTGATGAGCTTATGTTGGTACCATACATATGAATGTAACTTTATGATATTAATTATGCCAATACTATGTCATAATCACCAATAGATTTACTTATGAAACTATTGCTAGTAAATTCTCTGACTCGATAATTCTGTCGATAAAATCTTAAATCAAGGTACAAGGAAATCGGGAAATTACAATTCGGCCCTCCTATAAATCATCGGACCGATCAACCAAACTATGAATTACAGAAGCACAAACTAGAAGATGAGCAGGCTGCAAGCAAATGAGCTCGTGCTCGAGTGTCACTCTCTGCCACTGGAACGGGTTCACTCACCAGCAACCAGTGGATAGCCGAGTTGAGAAGCTGGTGGTACTGAGTAGGGTTTGAATGGTTTCTGTGATGGAAATGAAGCCTCCACGTGGAAGGATCTTGTGCTGGTCAAATATATTCCTTCTTTCTGTAATGGAGTAGTCTCAATATTCAACATGTTTATCTCAATAATGGAAGCGTCCTGATAGCATGGTTTCTGGTGAAACTCAAAGTTCAACGTCGTTTCAAAGATCAATGAGGTATGCTGTGGGTTCTGGAAGGATTTTGGAATGACTGGTGGATTAGAACTCAGCCTTTACGAGATGCTTTTTCAAATCTGCATCAGCTTACCTGGTGGCGTCGACAAGTACTAGCTTGCTTCAGGCATGAGAATGCGGGATTGGTCTTGGAAGCAATAATGATCTCATTTCATTCAGCATTTTATTATAAAAAATAGAAATTGGTTAAGAGTTCGAAATGATTTTTAAAAAATACTTTAAAGTGAATTTTAGTATTTCCACAATGATTTTTATTTTCATTTTATAATGTTGATCAAAGTTGAGAAGCAATTTAGTATTTGATCAAATATATATAAAAAAAAAAGCAATAAACAATGAAAATGCACCGTGAAAGAATTAAAAAAATCCTTTAAAGAAAAAAAATCTTAAACCTAGAGTTAGAAGCTTCTTGGTATTCTCACAATGGTTTTTTTATATATATAATTATGAAGTAAGCTCAAGGGCTCTTTAATAGTTGGTTAAATAAACAATCAAAAAATGACATGTTCGTGTTGTGCACTCGGAGAAACGTGGGAGGCACCGACACCTTTCTAACAACATAATGGTGTCTCACTGTGGTCAAACAATCTCTTTTATCATCTTGTTGGAAGTGTCACTGTTTTCTTTTTTTATTGATGTGACATGTGTCTATGGTTATGGTCTAGTTTATTGTCAGTTGACTTCTTTCTTTCTTTTTTCTCTCTTCCTCTAAAAATTATAGTGTGAATCTTTTTTATTGGTATTTCATTTTATAATGTTGATCAAAGTTGAGAGGCAATTTAGTATTTGATCATATATATAAAAAAACAATAAACAATGAAAATGCACCGTGAAATAATTAAAAAAATCTTTTATAGAAAAAAAAAATCTTAAACCTAGAGTTACAAGCTTTTTGGTAGTCTCACAATGGTTTTTTTTTATATATAATTATGAAGTAAGCTCAAGGGCTCTTTAATATTTGGTTAAATAAACAATCAAAAAATGGCATGTTCGTGTTGTGCACTCGGAGAAACGTGGGAGGCACCGACACCTTTCTAACAACATAATGGTGTCTCACTGTGGTCAAACAATCTCTTTTATCATCTTGTTGGAAGTGTCACTGTTTTCTTTTTTTATTGATGTGACATGTGTCTTTTGTTATGGTCTAGTTTATTGTCAGGTTATTTTTCTCTCTCTCTCTTCCTCTAAAAATTACAGTGTGAATCTTTTTTATTGGTATTTCAGCTCTAGACCTTGTTTTTTGAATATTTAATTTTTTTTTCTTGGTTTTTTTGTGAAAGTTTTATTGGTTATTAATTTTATCATTAAATTTAAATTGATGGTATTACATTATTTTATTTGGCTCTCATTTTTATTTTCTAATTTTTTTCTTTGTTCTTTTATAGAAAAAAATTAATTTTATCTTTCAATATCTGATTCACTAAAAATTAAACTTTATATTTTTTCCAAATTGGATACATTAGGTTTAGTTACCCAAATCAAAAAGTTTAAAAAGTTAACATTAACTATTTTAAAAAAAATATATTTTTTTTTAGTTTTTTATGGGCCAAATATTTGATGAAATATTTCAGGTTAGTTGGGATTGGATTACTTTGATAATTTTTTTGTAACTCAATTTGATATCTAAATATTATTTATTTTTATAAAAAAAATAGTTTGGGGGTTCGAGTATACTTTAGACACTGATAAAGATATTATTCAGTGCTTGTAGGTCCATATATTTTCTATGTTGAAAGGAAATCTTGACAGTCCAATCACTAGCAAGGTATTACCGAAGAGGTCCTGGCGGAGCGTTTAGGCACAATCTCGTCGTTTATGAGGTATGGGGTTCGACCCCTCTCTTCATCTGTAGCCAGTCTCTTGGGGAGCTCTTGCCACCCGAAGCGAAGGGATTAGTCCAGACGAAGCCTGGGATACCCTGGTTATACCAAAAAAAAAATCACTAGCAAGGTATTCAAAAAGCATACCCTAGTATAATAAGTTTTTTATTAAATAAAAAAGACTTCCAAGATCTCTTACAGTAAGGTCCCTAAATTAATGGGGCATGCATTGACTTAATACAAAATCTATATCTTTTTTTATAGCCGATATATAAATAATTAAATATAGTTCACATGTTCGTGTTTAGTTGTGGTGGTGTAATTAGTAAGTTTGGTTAGTATTTATTAATGTATATGTTTGTCAATTAGCTATCCCAAAATTTTAGAGATTTTAAGGTTGGCTCATAAGTTTGTAGATATGGTATGGACACTCATAGACAAGATTAGTGTGTTAGATTAAGAAAATTGCATTACTTTTGTCATAACCTAATTTCTAGGTTATTCCCCCAAATCTACCCAAAAATAACAAAAATAAAATAAAAGGGGTTGGTGTTGGTAGAAAAATCAACATGGAAATTTTGGTTGTTTTCGAGAGTCTGATCGTATCTCTGTTATCTCCAAAAATAGAGGAAAATACAGATTTAAGGCTAAAATAATTTATTATTAGATAAATCAGTGTAAAAATTACGTCGAAAAACATAATTATATTTTTATGGGTTGATTTGATTTAATCATCGACCAATTTCAAGTGTAATTATGTTTGAGAATTAATTTGGGGTCCAATCAAAGGATTTAATTAAGTGCAAGGACTTACTTATATTTTAAATTGGTCAAATTAATTTTATTAAGGGCTTAATCGATGAAAAATCAAGTTTTCGAGCTTAATTTGGGTTCAATTGAGAAGATTAAAATTTTTCAGAGACCGAATTGAATTTTTCCAAGCCAATGGTGCAAACCAGGGGTCAATTGAAAACAATTGAGAGTTAATGGTCAATTGAAGGTTAAATCGCACAAATTAAAAACCAAGAACCAAAATAAAAAAGGCGTGCAAATCCAAGGTTGTTGTTGAAATTTTGATGGAGATACAATTGAGCAAATTTAAAAGTTTAAAACCATGTGGAATTGCAATTAGAACAATTACAAGTTGAGGGACCAAATTATATTTTCACCATCTCCCAAAATCATCACAGACGTGACTGCACTGTTCAATCACCTGAACAGTGCAGGCACGCCACCGAGCACTGCACACCACCTAAACAATGGAGAGGCGGCAACCCATCACTGCACGTAATGGGCAGCCAAAGGGTTCCCTCCCTCACCTATAAAAAGAATGCATGCACAAACGAACTGGAGGGAGAAAAAGATAAGAAAAATATTTACATGGGACAATTTGCTGAGTACGGGGAAGAAAGTTTTACACAGACATGGGGATGAATAGAAAATTTGGCAGAAAAAACGATGCAGAATAGAAAAATATACACAAAATTAGCCACCCGTAACATCCCTTTGTCTTTTTCCTCGGCTTCGGGGATAGTGACACCTCTTCAGTGACAACCAGAAGCAATGACAACAATAACTCCCTCTCTCCCTTTCCTCCAACAGAGCCCAGTAGTTGCAGTTCTCTCTCTCTCTCGGTCAGCAATGCTCTCTCTCTAAAATCATTCACGCCGACAACCGTCTCTCTCTTTTAGCAGCAGCCGATCGACAACCCTAACACCACCACCCTCAGTACCGATAACTTTTCCTCCATGAAAGCAACCCAGTCGTGCCCTCTAGGAAGGCAATAAGAGTTGCACCGATGTAGACCAGTCAGCTTCTGATGCCTCCCTTGACCGCCACAGACCCCCATTTCCAACGCTGTCACCACCAGCAGAACCACCTCGATATCCTCTACCCAGCAGTAGTGGCAGGTGAGGCTCCTGTCTCTGTCCATATTCTTCCACTGTTCACTTGCATGTGAACAGCGGGACATGATTTTATTCATGTCCCCCTATTCACATAATGAATAGTGGCGTGGTGGCTAGGCTAGACAATGTCCAATCGGGTCACCACGGATGCTTGGGCCTCCCGGCCCACTAGGATTGGGAAGCCCAAACCAAATAGGGGTGGGTTGTTTGGCCCACCTAGGGCTGGTTGTCCAGCCCCAAATGATGGGCCTCTCAGCCCATCAGGATAGGTAGTCACCCCACTAAAAAAAATATAAAAAATATAAAATTTGCATAAAAAATAATAAACAAACAATGTGTTGTTTTCGTGCATACGGCCGAATTCCAATGTTTTCCCAAGTAAATTTTTCATAAAAATATATATTGCATCTTTCTCATGTTTTTTTAAAAAATTAGATATCGTGACAGGTTTACGATTATCCATTGGAATTTGGCCAAAATTTCAAAATAATTTTACAATTATTTTATTTTAGTTATAGCGGTGTAAAATTACATTGTAAAGTACACTCGCAGATAGTTAAAAATGGAGTTTCCAAAATACAGTGTAAAATTGTTTTAAGCTACATTTTCAACTCACAATGAGGTAGAGATGCTTTTACGAAGAGAGATCTACCTTGAGCTTTATGAAAGATCAACGAATAAAAAACTGACTTAGAAAAGTAATCAAACAACAATGCAGCCTACGTTAGGTTGGGTGCACTGGGGTGAAGCTTCTTCCCCTTATACAATAAGTCCCCTTACCCAGACTCTCGCATACCAATAGGTTCCTAGTGACCTTAATACTAGGTGGTGACTATTAATATTTATAGTCATGATTTTATGACTATAAAACACACTTTTCTTTCATCGCGCGCCGTTCTCTTCCCTTTGGGATGGCGGAGCGCGAAGAGCAAAAAAAACATCTTCACGACAACTTTTACGTGAATAATAAGTTTATACTTGGTATAAATAAGATATAGATTTGGTCAAAACATTCTAGATACTATAGCCCCTTAAATTAAGATTTACTAATACTAAGTGTGGGTTTAAACTTTAAACATATCTAACATCTAATATTAAAAAAATTATATCTAAGAAGTTCAAAGAGGAATTTAGCTGGCGAAATCAAAATATTTAGGTTAAAATTGCAAATTTATCAAATTGGACCTTTGTATAATAGTTGGGACAAAAACTAAACATGTCAAGTTATATATATATATATATATATATAGAGAGAGAGAGAGAGAGAGAGAGAGTATTTAAAGTAGGCTTGAAATCCTTATTCACTTTATATGGATTCTTTTGTTATTTTTTTAAGCTTTATAATGATGTTTCATCTATCATAAATAATATTTTTAGCTGGTATTTTTTTTAAACTTGGTTTTATTTTAGAAAAATATTATGTGGGCGAAGTTGCTCATACTCAGAATTTTTCATCAAACTCTTCGAGACTTATTTTTAATTAACTCTTTTGTAGTATTCTTCCTTATGCTTCTAATTATTGATTTGTTGTAATCAAAAGGTAAAGGTTTTTCATCCAATGAGATCATTTTTTTAGTTTTTAATCAATTTGATTTCAGCTTTTATGAGTTGATCATAGATTATAGGGTTCTTACCCTTTAGGTTCATATCAGTTAGTAATAAATTAAAAAATTAAAATCAAGTTTTATCTATATCTATCTATCTATCTTATTTTATTTTTTCATGTAATTTGTTTTTTGTCTTATTTCATGATTTTCTTGGCTTTATAAACAAAGAGCTACATTTAAATATAAAAAAATGAAAAATAAAAGATTTGGATTTTCATCAAACTCTTTAAGACTTATCAAAAATTAATTGTCTATGTGGCATTTATTTCTTATAATTCCAATAATTTATTCATTAAATTTAATTTCAAGTGTTCTTTTGTTCAAGATAATTATTGGGTTAGGTTTTATCTTTGTTTTATTAGTGAGTGTTATTTGTTGAAATCTAAATATTGAGCTTCAGATAAATTTTTATTTTAATTTGGGTCTAATCATTTTGTTTATAATCCTAAGTGATGGTCTTAATACAATTATAAAAACATATATTAAAGAGTATCCCAAAAATATATATAGGAGATAAACTCTTATATGAGGATTTTTCTAAGAAAAGATGATGAGGATTTGAGAGAATTGAAAGCCAAAAACTCTTCTATATAAGACGTTCACACGAGAGGAGTGAATCTAAAATTTAGGAGTTTTCTTGCTGTAAAATGAAGTCATTATATATATATATATATAATGACTTCATTTTACAGCAAGAAAACTCCTAAATTTTAGATTCACTCCTCTCGTGTGAACGTCTTACTATTTATAATCAACGATTCAGACAAAAGAAAAAAACAATGTTCTTGCACTCTTTGGGGGTGTTTAGTACTGTGTTTTAAAAATACTTTTGAAAAAAATTAAAAAATAATTATTTTTATTTTTAACTTTAAATTAAAAATTGTGTTGTTTTTATATCACTTTCATGTGTTAATGTCAAAACTAATTTTTTAATATATTTTTAAATAAAAAACACTTTCAAAAATAATAATTGCTGCCATATTTTCAAACAGTAACATAATAATATATATTATTAATTGAGAATCTCTTGTGGGGCAAAATTGTTACAAAGCATCATATCATAATTCAATCACGACACGTGGGTTGTGGGACCATGTGTCTTAATAGCATTTAACAAGAAAGAAAGGCCATTGTTTTAGCTTTAAGCCTTTTTGACTTGATTCATCGTTCCGTCCTGTAGTTGCATCAATTCTTTATCACTCGAGCAACCATGGCCGGTTCCACTTCCCCCACTCAACAGTGTCTGCTTTCAGAATCTGCGTCTACATGATACTTAGTTCGAGTTCTCTAACTTTTAGCAGATTTGCTTTTCAGGCAAATTAATTATTGAAAAGAAACCAGCAAATGAATTAAAAGCATCACATTTTCACCTAAGTATTCACAAGGAATATTGAACGTATAAAAAGTAAATTTCATGTTATTAATTTAAACATTAATGGTTTGATCTAAAAACAATTACTAACCATCCATTAGTTAGATCCAGTGAAATTTTATCCATTGAAGTCCAAATCTGAATATTTCTAACATTATATATCATATTATCACTAGATATCTTGGCTAGGAAGAATTGATCAAATTGCATGAAATGGAAAATGAATTAATTATCTCATACATAAGCCTTATTCCTAAGTATATTAAATATTTTCGGACTTTCGCTTTGCACTCGACCATTCCCGGAGGTGGGGGAGGTGCGCCAAAAGAGGGTTTGTTTTTTTTTATAACGATACAATTATAATTATAATTTTTTAGGAGTTGTCACTGTAATATTAAGGTCACTAGAAAACTTAATGATTTGCAAGAGTCCGGGTAAGGGAGTTGTTGTGCAAGGGGAAGACGCATCACCCCTAGTGCATCCTACCTAAGGTAAATTGCATTGCTGTCTGATTGTTTTTTTTCTAAATCAGATTTTTAATTGTTGATCTTTTCTAAGTCTCAAAGTAGATCTCTCTTCGTGAGAGAGTCTCTACCTCAAAGAGTCAAAAACCTAATTGTTCTAAGGTCTGAATTTTAACACTACATTTATTGTACTTTTATATATGTGGGTGCACTTTACAATGTAATGTTCCACCTTGATAGTTAAAGCTTAAAACTAAAAAAGAACAAAAATGAATGTTGAAAGATTTATGATATTTTAGCTAAACTCTAACGGATAATCATAAATTTGTTATGATATCCCATTTTTATTTTAAAACATGAGAAAATATGTGATTTTTTTTGTGAAAAAATATGCTTAAAATTTTTTTAGAATTTGGTCGTATGCACGAAAACAAAACTTTTTTTGTTTTTTTTTAATGCAACTTTTTGTATTTTTAAAATATATTCGGACAGGGTCATACCTAACTAAATGGGTTGGCCCAACAAGCTTCTCAGGCTGGGCTGGACACATGAATTGCCGAATTTAACAACTACAATAGGTTGTCTGAGTTGTCACTTTTGGGGTTGAACCAACACGTGTATAATGTCAATCAATCAAAACTAATTTTCCGCTAGTATAGTCAAGAATTAGAGGATCATTTTCGAGCAAGGTTTGTCAAATAGAGGTATAAGGTCTCCTTATTACAATGGAATAGTCTCAAGGTGATGTTGAAAGGTCTCTCACCAATTCATAAGGAGTTGATATTGGATACCCTATAATCTAGTGCAATTTTGGATTGACAAGTCCTTTTAGTGATGCCTAAAGACCTCTCACTAATTCATCAGAAGTTGATCTTAGATACTTTATTCTTTAGTGTAGTCTTGGACTTGCACATTCTTCAGGTGATGCCTAAGATGATAATTTTATCTCCTTTTTAAACTAGAGCAAATTTTATTGATCATATGTTCATTTTAAATCTCTCTAAAACTTTATTGATATATTTCTTAAAATATAAACCTATCAATTCTTATGATCTATCCTAAAATATTTATATCCCTATCGTGACGGCTATTTTTTTCTCGCCTTGTGCACTACCATACTTAGAGAGGGGGAACGGTTCGTGGAAAAGGACTTTTCTTATCGCGAGGTCTATTTTTTTCTCGCCTCGCGCGCTGTCATACCTGGAGAGGGGGGACAGTTAGCGGGAAAGGGTTTTTTCTTATAATTGTAAAATTACAACTGTAATTTTTAGGAATCGCTACCTAGTATTAAGGTTACTAGAAAACTAATGTCTTGCGAAAGTCTGGGTAAAGAGACTTGTTGCGCAAGGGAAAAATACATCATCACTGGTGCACCTTACCTAAGGTAAGCTCCATTGTTATTATTTTTATAAGTTAGATTTTTTGTTCATTGGTATTTTCTAAGGATCGAAGTAGCTCTCTCTTTGTGAGGGACTCTCTACCTCATTGGGTCAAAAACCTAACCATTCTTAGTCCAAATTTTAGCATTGCATTTGTTATCTTTTTAATACCTATGGGAGTACTTTACAATGTAATCTTTACACCCCGATAATTAAAATTTATGGAGAAAAAAAGAAAAAAATGATCATTGAAAGATGTTTTGATATCTTTGGTTGAACTCCAATGGATAATCATAAATTAGTTACGATATCCCTATTTTCATTTCAAAAGATGATAAAAGATGCGATTTACAAAAAATATGCTTAGGAAATTTTTAGAATTTCATTCGTATGTATAAAAACAAATATTTTTTTTTAAAAGTGCAATTTTTTATATTTCATTTTAAAAAATATTAGACTGGACCGAGCTCGATTAAATGGGTCGACCCATTTGATGTTAGGGTCATTTTGACCCAACAGCCTCTCGGGTGGGGCTGGACAGAATGTCTAACCTTTCCTATTGTTTACATGCAAGTAAACAGTAGGGAGTGAATTAATTCACTCCATATTTTTCACGTGCATAATGAATAGTAAATGAAAGAAGAGGTTACTTATCACTATCGCTGTATAGAGGAGGTCGGCTGGTACTATCGATGGTAGTGGCCCATGGTGGCCGCAGGAATAGAAGAAAGGTGTTGCAATTACTATCGTCACCGCGTACAGAGGTTGCTGCTGAGGAGGCTGGTGTTGGTGGTTATGTCACCGGAGGTATAATTGTTGCTAAGGACGTTGTTGCTGCTAGTTTCTGTCATCAGAAAGGGTGCAATTGTTATTGAAGGGAGAAAAAAAAAGGATTGTTGTTAAGGGAAGAATAAAGTTGTCCTCGGGGAGGTTGAGAAAGATGGAGACATTGCTGACAAGGAGGAAGGAGGAATGAGACTGCCACTGCAGCAAGGAAGTGATGGTCTTGCTAGTGATCGATGTTGTCACTGTTTTTCACTCGTCTCTGCTTTCATCCTTTCCCCGTGTTTCATTTTCTTCCCCTCCTATTTATAGAAGAAGGGAAGCAACCTTTAGACTGCTCATTGCGTGCAACGATGGTTTATAAATAACAATCCTTCCAAAATATTTTTTGAGATTTTTAGTGGGAATACAATGCATGATGACACCCAAATTCAAGAAAGAGATAGAGCTAAAAAACATGTTATTTGTTTGATTTAGGACTCACATGTGCACTCAAGGAAATGAAAGAATTGAGAGCTCAAAGGCGCACACAAAAATGATGAATGAAGGTTTATAAATTACAATCTCTCCAAAACAATTCTTAGATTCTCAGTGGGGATGCAATGCATGATGATGCATGTATACTTATCTAAGAAATATAGGTCCCATGTCTTCTTTATGGTATTTTTTTTTGGGGGTTTGGATCTCTAGCTTTAAAGGCTTCTTGTTTTTGCTTATTATTTGAGTCGCAACCTATCTCTGGTTTTCTTCTTCATACTTACTCAATCCGTAAGTTATGATTTTAACCTCTGGAGACGATAGACCTTCAACATATCCACATGTCCCCCTTTGCTTAAAAACCTCTCAGTTTTGTTCACCATTCCTTTGCCTTTCTAGGAAAGGGGATGATCAAGCTTGTTGCATTTTGGATTGCCCTATTTTGGTCATGCACTCACAAGTAATTTAGGCTTCAATTGTTTGCAGTGAAAGGGTTAGTTATTTACAAAAAAAAATTCATGTAAGATTTTTGGAATTTCAAAATCAATCCATGCAAGAAAACCATTTGATGTTTGTTTGAAACAAACTTGCTCTCGAAAGAATTCAAGTGATCTTATTGTTAGGTTTTATGTTGCTTTTGACGGGAATATGAAATGATGTTTGTTTCATGTCTTGTATGTCAAAAAAGGCTTCCATCAAGTTTTGTGAAGCATATGTAATGCTTGTTTTCGAATGGAAAAAGCATTGCCTATCGATCCAAATTACCTGTATTTGATCATAAAGGATTTTATTTGGCTTGTAATGTAGGTTTAGATTATTGAGCTATGAAAAAATAAATATTTGTAGACTCAAAAGGTGTTTAAAGGTTTTCTAGGTTAAGGATCACTAGTGCTTACTCTTAGAGCTTCTTTTGTTCCATAGGTGTTTGGGACCTCATAATTGATTTGCATAATGACTTGACATGTCTCCCGAGTATTTTGATTGGACTTTTATCATGGGGTTTTTTTAGCACCATTATTCATATTGACTTGACATGTCCCCAGTATTTTCCTTGGGCCTTTTTTATGAAGGGTTTTTAGCAGTACCATCATGTTATATAGTGTACTAAAACTATTTTTTATGTTTATGCCCCTGAGCTTTGTTTAAGCATCTCTTGTCATTGAAGACTATTTTGTAGATTAAAGAGTTTTTTTTTATCCTCGCACTTGCCCCTTAGTGTAAGGTATGGTCATTGTCAGGGTTAATTATCAGGAGAAATTTATTTGGCTCAAATAGGGACTGAAAGGGATATTTAAGACTTGTGAAGGCATATAAAAGATGGTCTCTCCTCATTTCAAAAACATGCATCCAAGATCGATAAGCTTTGCTTTTCCATGCAAAATGATATTTGAGTTTTTTTATTATTATTTGTTTAGCTAAGAGCTTAGATTTATTATGTGGGTTTTGAGGTATGAGATCACCCTTTCATTGAAATCTCTTGAAATCTGAGAACATATTTTTTATACAAACATCAATTTTGACATCTTTTTTTCGTACTAGGCTTTGATTTGCCAAAAATCTTAATGAAATCATGGGATCATGTATAATTTAGGTATAACATATGCTTGTGTTATTTAAATAAAAAGCATGAGCACATCATAAATACAAGAAAATACATTATCTTATTGAATTGAAAAGCATGCTTAACAAAATTACTGACAAGTCCAAACCAAAACACAAATGTGAGGACATGATCAAAACAAAAGCTAATCATGAAAGAAGACTTCATCTTCCAATATCGGCACACTTGCTTTTTAAAAGCTCTTCCATGGGTCACTTTAATGGTGTGAATACCTGGTACACTATTTCCATGTAGCTTAATTGGGTGTGGGGCTTGGATTTGTCCTCAAATTTTATCCACCCAGTTTTAATCAATTGCGTGAACTTTATTTAAGGCATTGCAAGTGTGAATGCTATGTCCTACATCATCAACATGGTATTCGCAAATGAAGTTGGGGCTGCAAAAGTACCCGGGGTTCAGGAGCTACTTGCCAAATTTTGATACATCTTTTTTAAGGGCAATGGTAGTGATGGTAGTTTTTCCTGGGTTTTTTGGTAATATTTTTTGGGAAATTTTTTTAGATTCGTCATTGGTTTGAGGATTGATGCTGGCAATTTGAGATGAAGGGTGGTGGTAGTCTTGGAATTGGTTTCTCCTACCCTTATAGTCTTCTTTAAAATGCTCGACCTCTTTTCTCTTTCCTTCAAAACCCTTTTTCTCTGCAAGCACGAAACGTTTTTTTGGTGCTACAACATTCGGGACTAGACACATTTCTTCAACTTGTACTAGGGTCATATAAGTTTACCCCTTTAAATAGCATTTATCCTAGCTTCTAGTGTCGCCATATTATCTTGGTCGATACCCTTCGATGCTTCAATAACCATCAGGGTTGTCGCAAGCGCCGACGTTGCTAACCGTACAAAAACTGGATTTTGTTGAGGACCCTAAACCCCTTCTCTTATCACATCTTGAGGGTGGTTCATTGCTTGTGTACGAGCAGCCATTACAGAACTAGTTGAAGGACTCTCGCTAGAGGCATCTCTCAGTGTTAGCTCAAGTAAGCTGGCAAGACGAGCCATGCTAGCTTTCAAAGAATCTAGCTCTTCTTGGACGTGAGCATCACGGTGTGCACATTCTTTGTCTCCCCATATTTCTTTGGTAAAGTTGAGTGTTATGAATCAGGGTTGTTTCTTTCGTTTTGTTTCAGCCAAAATGTTTCGTAGCTAGTTAAAAAATCGAGACAAAATAACGTTGTTTTTAACTTGGTTTAAAATTCCAGACTGATCGGATTTTTTTAGCCAAAGACCGACCAAAATATTTCGGTTTCGTTCCGCCCATTATGTTTCGTCCAAATAGTATTTTTATTAAATAATGAATAATTTTACAATATCAATCATATCTTTTAATCCGACTGTTAGATTGAAATGAAATTTTATGATGAGTCTCTTGGCATATTTATACATATTATGTTAAAATTTTAGAGCAATCTGAAAATAATTTTGTGAGGGGTAATTAAATAATTAAATAATAAATATACAATATCAATCATATCTCTTAATCCGATTGTTAGATTGAAATGAAATTTTATGAGGAGTCTCTTGGAATATTTATATATATTATGTTAAAAGTTTAGAGAAATCAGAGAATATAATGATCTTGCGAAATTGATGATGACATTCTCGTAATATTATACATGTTCATAATTTTATTCTGAAAAATCATTTTATTGTGTCTTTTTTTAGATTAAATTGCTAAATTCTAAAAAAGCATTTTTGGAATTTAGCTAGTTTTTTTTGAATTAATATATTTAATTATATATATATACATAAACAGTACAATCCCGAAACGGCACATCGAAATGCTCTGAAATCAAAACATTTCGTTCCAATTGAAAAAATAAAGCACCAAGTTAAACGGTAATGATAACCTTGTTATGAACTATATGGGTAGGAGTCCTTCGGGAATGTATATTTCAATCTATTTATGATATGTTATGCATAGTGATGGATGCATGTGGATGAAAATATATGTACATATGCATCGGGAGTAAATTATCAGGGAGTTTAAGGACAAGTTATATGTCATTACATGAGGGATAGTTTTCTACCTGGTCTCAAAGGTTTATGAATTATCCAATGACCGCCGTACATGAATGTAGTATAGGGGCTTATAAAAAATGGTTAGGGCACGATGTGACCACCATTATCAAGTAAACTCTTAAATCATGGTTAAACGTTTCACGAATCTGAACTCCGACTGAAAGTCATGAGGCAGACTGCTACTCCACGCCTAACTTAGAATTGAATTTGTTTGTGAATTTAAAATGGAGGATACCTTAATTAATACCCGATGTTATGCGTGAATTGAAAGTAAAAATACATGTTAAAAATAAATTAAAAACAAACAATCAAACAAACAAAGCTTAGTCTAGCACAATGTCCCTAGTGGAGTCGGGAGAGCTGCCAGAAAGGGGGGCTGGTCTGTGCAGGGTTGCTATCACTGCATTGCTAGAGCTGGGGCAGAAGGGCTGAACTATCGCAGGTGCTTCCGATGCTTAGAAAGGAAACCAAGTGGTGGTCAATGGAAGAAAACTCACCTATTGCAGAAGGGGTGCCTGTGCTGGAGGTTTGTTGATGTGTTGCGAAAGGAGAAGTAGAATTGGGTTGTTATAATGGTTGGAGAGGCCGCTGGTTGTGGCTAATGGTG
The DNA here is from genome assembly GCA_029204005.1 of Salix udensis. Taxonomy (NCBI): domain Eukaryota; kingdom Viridiplantae; phylum Streptophyta; class Magnoliopsida; order Malpighiales; family Salicaceae; genus Salix; species Salix udensis. The sequence continues at coordinate 3,578,854 of CM055029.1, read as the reverse complement.
AAGATGGAGAGGATTGCCTAGTGCGACAAGGATGACGATTACCTACCAGCGTTGGGAAGAAGCCGGTGGTGCAACTATCACTGGTTTTTTGCTTGTATGTCAATGTTCGGGTTTTTTTTCTCTTGTTTTTTCATTCGTTCCTCCTTTTTTTGTTCGGGTCATCTTGGTTTTTAGTGTTTTTGTTCGTAAAATACGATCGTCCCTCATTTACGATCATTTTTCTCCTCCCCCCTATTTGTCTCCTCAATGGTTCCTCTGCAACTTATTTATAGACACAGTAGGTAACCATTGCGTGCAAGTGTGGGTTATCTGCTGCAACAACACGCCTGCAATGACATGCGTGCAGCGGCGTTGTGTAGGACTTGAGGTGAAAATGTGTTTTGGTCCCTCAATTTATAATTGTTATAATTACACCCCCCCCTCCCAATTGGCTTTAAACATTTAAATTTGTGTAAATGTATCCCCATAAAAATTTCAATAGCAGCCTTAACTTTGCGCGCCTTTTTTATTTTGGTCCATGGTTTTTGATGTATGCAATTTGACCCTCAATTGACTATTAAACTCTTAATTTTCTTCAATTTTGCCCCTGACTTCACGCAATTGGCTTGGAAAAAATTCAATTTGGTCCTTGAAAAATCTAATCTTCTTAAGAACTTGATTTTTCATCAATTAAGTCTTAATAAAATTAATTTGACCAATCTAAAGTATAATTAAGTATATTTTTTCTCATAATCTTAGCTCTTATATGTAAATTCATCATCTCTTGTATGATGAATTTCTTCATTTATTTAGTAATTGTTTTTTGAGGGTGATTATTCTACTTAATAGTAAAGCCCCATATTTTCCTCCAGCGCTGTCCCTTTCTACCAAAAGCTAAAATGTTTGTTTCCTTCTCTCTCTCTCTCTCTCTCTCTCTCTCTCTTCTCTCTCTCTCTCGTCTTTAGCTCGATGAAGATGATATGGCTGTAAGGTATAGAGGTCCTACCGGATAGATCTTGATATTATGTCCATGTCGTACCAAACAATAATTTTAGCTTTGCTTTAACTTTTTCAAATGTTAATGATGTCGTGAAATCACAATATTCCCGTTGCAGATTGTGTTACAAGTCTTGCCGGACTTTATTGTGGTGGCTTGGTTCCATTTTCGCTCCGTTTTGTCTTTCCTATTTTATTGATTCAAGTGCTCCACTTTAATCTTCATATGTACTTTACCTCCCAATAAAAAAATACATCCCATACCTCATCTTAGCAATATCAGTCTGTGCTTTGGAAATCGTACTGTATTTTAAAAATATTTTTTAAAAAAATTAAATTTTTTTGAGTTTATATTAAGTTTATTTTATGTTTTTAAATTATTTTAATGTAATGATATTAAAAATATTTTTTATTAAAAAAAGAATATTATTTTAATATTTTTTTTCTGAATGAAAAAATACTCTGAAAAACAAATTCAATGACATTCTCAAACAAGTCCTTAGACTCTCGTGGAAATTATGAATTTCTTTTATGCAAATTTTGACCTATAATTTGATCTTGCATAATATGGAACATTATGCTTTTCATGCTTGTGAGAAGCTCTCGCCCTATGTACATTAATATTGAAGTGTGATGTACGTAAATATATTATCTCATTGAATTAAGAAGAGTGGAATTAAAAATCCTAGATTCAATAAGCCATCACCTACCACCTTAACCAACATATTATTGACATATTTTTATTTATAAAACAAATAACATATTGGTCCTCTCCACAATTAGGACAAGATTCTCAACTAGATCTCAAATGAAAAATAACTTGATTTTATCCCCTGATCACTAAACATTACCGAGTTTAAACCTACCATTAAATTCTATGAAAACTTGACATTTTTTCTAGAGAAATAAGGTGAATCTTAATTTGGTAATATATAGTTGGAGAATTTAAAAAAACAATTATAACCCACTTGAGAATTGGGTGATAGTTGAGTGATACAAAAGTCATACAAGACTTTCTATATATTCTATATATTCTCAATAAACTCTCTTTCATAAATCAATAATTGTATTTCAAATCTTTTACCAAAGTATATATTTTGTTTTCTCTTCAAGGTCTATGACTCTTAGATTGTATAATATAATTAAATATTCATTTTGTAACTCTTAATCTTGTATAAGAATGCGATAACTTTTAATTTTAGATGCTTTTTAAAATCATGTTTTTTTAAATATTAAATTGGTTTTTTTAATGATTTTTGATGTGTTGAAGTTAAAAATTTAAAAAAATATATAAAAACAAATATTTTAATATATTTTCAAATAAAAAATATTTTTTAATATCTATGTATTATATTACCTCACAAATAAGGGATGTATTAAATATTTATGCTCATCGATCCATTTTACAATTTTATCAATAATCTTCATTTTGCTTCTTTTTTTTGTAGGAAGGGCGTACAAACCCACAACCTTCATGGGGTCATATATATTTAAAGGTCATATATATTTAAATAGCTCTCAAAAACGTGTTATGATAATAAAGAGTTTCAGATTGGCATGATAATTTTCGAGTTCATGTTAGAATATACATTTCTTTATAAAATTTTAAGATAATCAAAATTTTACCCATTCACTTTAAACTTATAAAATATTAAAATATTATTTTGAAAAAGTAGAGTTTTCTAGCCTTAGCAAAAATATAGGCTACACAAAGTCCTAGCGTGGGTAGGTTGAATTATGACCTTGTAATAAAGGTCACCTTTCTGGCCTTTTCAATTAATTACTGATTATAAAAGTACATATTCAATTAACATATACAGATCAAATTAACTGGGACAGCATGATTGGGAGGCTATTATATGAATAAAACAAAACAAATATAAATTTCAATGATAATTTATGTCCGGGAATTCGTTGATAATATCATTAAATTTATAAACAACAGCACGCCGCCCCTCTCCCCCTCCATTTCTTCATCCTTTTTCCTTTTTTCTTATGCATAAAACAATACCCTCCTCCCCTCCCTTTATTTTGCACAGATCTACCTTCCATAATCTATTAGTATCCTTGTCCTGGTTCAAAGTTTTTTAATTTTTTTCCTTTTTAAGTAAGCAAACCTACCTATTTTTGTGTTGTAACCCATATTTTCATCTTAATTTTTAGCATTTGTTTTGTAGTGTATATAGTTTGTTTGTGTATTTACTTGGTTTGTAGCTTTGTTCTATAAAAAAAAATGTATAAATATATGATTTATACATGTTAGGAATTATTTGAGATTTTGAAAAATTATATTTGTTTATCATTTGATGAAATTGACTTTAATTTTGTAACTTTGATGTGTTCTAATGAAAGAAATAATGGGTTATTTAATGGGTATGTTTCCTATTTTATAAATTTTTTATTCAGTTGATTTTTTTTTGTAAATTTAGGGGAATTTGAGTTTGTTTTTAGAAAATGGATAATGATCAAAGGGTAATATTAAAATAAATTGATAAGTCTGAATTGAATCAATGATAGCTAATTAGTTAGATATCAATAATTTGTTTGTTCATATTACTAATTAATAAATGTTGTCATCAATATTCTATATAGGTTTCATATAAGTAATGGATGGTCATTCCTGAATGTATTGAGTTTCACCCAAAAAGTTATGTAGGATGGATTATTGTAATGGCGGTAAGGATTATATTTGTTACGCACTATCTAATCTAAAGAGTATTAGTGGATGCGATATTATATGTCTATATAAGAGGTATAAAAATAAAAAAATTCCTCAATCTAAATCTTATTATGATGCATCTTCTATAAAAAAAAAGATTCATGAAAAAAAATATGTGTTAGTTTGCATATAGAAAACCATATGTTTCTTATAAGACAATTGTATAAATGATAGTTAGCTCAATCTTTAATTCTAGCAAGGTGTATAAAGTTCTAGATGATGATAATAATTTTTATAGGAGTACAGTGATTGATGTAATGGGAATAAATTAGGGTCATCCAAATAAATGTTCAAGTGTGGATAAAGAGCCAAACGTAGACATGACTAGGTATTTTATACTTTTGAAATATTTCAATAAACTATTAAGGAATTGGTGCATAAATTGCAGTATATCATTGACTGTTACAGAGGTGTTCATTATCAAGTTATATAATAGGTTGAGTGTTGGTTATGATAAAATTATAGAATAGGTAAGAAGTTTTACCTAAAAGGAATTGGTCGAGAGTTATATGCTATTAAGTCCATAATGAAACCCTTTGGTCTAGGATACTAGAAAATTGATATATATCCAAACTTTTCATATTATACTACCATGAAAACATATATTTTATTAAGTGTAAAACTTGTTGGGCATACACGGTATACACCTGAATCTGATAGTCGAATAACTCTTACCATACATAGAAAAATCAGATATTTCTCAATCACTTCTAGGCTGTAAAGATTATTCATGTCTCTAAATACTGGTGAGCACATGATATGGTCGATGTAGTCATGAGACACCATTCTAATGGTAAAACATGGAATTAATTTAATAGGGAACATTCTTAATTTTCAATGGAAACATGAAACATACATCTTGGGTTATGTATAGATTGATTCAATACATTCAGGTTATTTACTGCACCATATTGTTATTGGTCGGTGATGCTCATAGTTTATAACTTGCTTTTATAAATGTGTATAAAGCCAAAGTTCATTGATGATTTGAAATCATTTGTTGTAATTTAGGATTTTTATGTATGATTTCTTAAGGAAATATAAATTTTAGATCAATAAATTTTTTATGTGGATTATCAATGATTTTCCTTTATTTCATGTTGAAGGATGCATGGAAAATTAGTTTGTCCATGTTGTAAGAAAAATAACAAGGCCTTCATCTTTCACAATTAGTTGTTAAACATATTTTTTAATTGACACTAGAAGTTCTTACTAACCAATCATAAGTATAGAAAGAACATAAAAGATTTCTTTGTATGTAGTGTTGAAAGGGATGTTGTACCCTGAGTACCATCAAGTGAAGAATTTTATATTGTGGTATCATAATAAGAGGGCATTGTGTTTGGTTTTAAATATGACAAACAACAATTTTCTAGTTTTGACAACCTGTAATTAGGTAAAACAAAGTAATTTTTTTTTCTATAGGATCTTTCTTATTAGAAGACTAATTTTCTTCATCATAATTTGTTTGTCATATATATCGAGAAGAACATGTTTAAAAAAATTAACATGGTAACAAACATGAAAAGAAAAACAAAGAACAATATGAAGGCTATAATGGATATATCTTTATTTTGTCACTAAAAAATATGAAGTGGGTTTATAATATGTCACGGGTCATAAAGCCCAAAGTCAGTTTTGTCTTAAATAAGATTGCATAATTATTTGTTTACTAATGACTTAAGAGTTTAAGTTTTCCTGATAAATATGCTTCAAACATATTCAAATTGATGAATTTAAAGGATCACAAATTATGTGGAATGAAGAGTCTTAACTATCATGTGCTTATACAAACACTCATTCCATTTACTTATAGGGATTTATTGCCAAAAAAGGATATGGAATGCACTCATATATATTAACCACTATTTTTAGACATTCATATTTTAATAAAATCCATTACCAATACATAGAGAAGCTTGAAATGAATATCATCTAGACAGTCTATAAACTTAAAATGATATTTCCTTTATCCTTTTTTCACCAATCAAACATCTACTTAAACATTTAGTGTTTAAGGAAAACATTAAAGGTCATGTCCATTATAGATAGATATATCCATTTAAAAGGTTACATATTCATCCTAAGTAATTTTTTTGTACCTAAAAAATTGTAAATATTCATTTATTCTTTAACTACTTAATTTCATGAAAATACTTCTTCAACCTTAAAAAAAAAGGGGAAACAAAACAAGGAGCATGTTGAGGTTTCAAAAAGAGATTTCAACATTTATCTTGTACTATTTTAAGCCTCTCTTGAAAACAAAAATTAATCATGTTTGAAGACATGATGGTAAAAAAGTGCCTTCAAAGAGGAATATATCAATATTTTTTCCATTTTGGATGACCTTTATAAGAAAATATAGTAAGGAAAACATACTTGACAAAAATAAAATTTCATACATGCATATAATTACGTATTATTTAACTACAATGAATTGAGAACTTTTATTTAGTAAGTATAATATTAACATATTTCTATTTGTAAACAATTATCTCTTATACCCTCATGTAAATTGATAAATTGAATAATTCTTTATAGGTAATGTTGTTAATTTCTATTATCGTGAAATTCACATCTAACCAAATCTCAAATTTTCAAATTATAAGATGAATAAGTTTTCCATGTAGTTTAAAATATAGGTAAGTAGTACTTAATTCTTCTTCACTCTCATAATATGTGATTTATGACATATTTATCTTAATTATTAGTGGTTGTAATCTTGTGCTAGATTTATCAAATAGAAAGCAATGCTATTTGTCGTTTGAGTTTTCTATGTTTATATCCTCAAATAAAGATTAAGTCTTATAACAAGTATTTTATCAATGAAGATGTGTTTTATACTAAAGAGTATGGTTGGGATAAAAAAATACCCTATAATAGTGGAGTTTGTGTTTAATATCTACTTATAATGAGTTTAAAGTTTGTTATTAATGTCGCGACAATATATATTTTTTTCCTTCGTGCCCCGCCATCCTAAAAGGGGAGACGGTGCACGATGAAAAGGGAGGGTTTGATATTTGTAAATCAAGACTATAAATCTTTAGAAGTTACCCCTAGTATAAGGTCACTAGAAAACTTATTGGACTGCGAGAATCTAGTAAGTGGACTTGTTATACAAGAAAAAGATGCATCACCCATAGTGCACCCTACCTAAGACAAAGCTGCATTGTTGTTTAATTATTTTTCTAAGTTTGATTTTTTTATTCATTTTTTAATTGTGTTGCACTTTTCATGTTACGTGAACATTTAAAGAGAGGTTAGCCAAAGGAGACGATCGACGTACTTGATATTGCCACCAGGTAGAGGAGGCCGAGCTGGTAGCATTGGTGGTGGAGGTGTCGAGATTGGTAGCCTGTAGCAGCCAAAAGAGTTGCCGGAGTGGTGCTAAAATGGTGAAGGAAGAGAAAGAGGTTATTATTGAACTTGCTGCCGGAGAACGTAGAGAGAGGGACTGCTACTAGTCTTAAAAAAACATGGTTGTTGACTGTTGTGGTGAAGAGAGAAGATGATGGTGCTGAGGTTAAGGTTGTGTTGGGGTTGACAAAAGAGGGATGACTGTCACAGGTGGCTGCTAGCATGTCTTTTTTTTCTAGTGTTTTTTTTTTTTGCAGTTTTGCAATAATCTTTATTTCTTCTCCTCGTCTACAAATTCTCTCGAATTTCCCTTGTCATTCCTTTCCTTTTTCATCTTTCCCCCGTGTTCAAAATTTCTCCCACTTCCTTTTTTTCACTGTCGTGCATGATTTTTATAGGCGAAGGAGACAACTCCTACAAATGCTTATTGCGTGTAGTGATGGGTTGTCTGCCTCCTGATTTGCAATAGAGTGTCTACACAGTTCAGGTGACTAGACAGTGTAGTCACGTCTACAGGTTTTGGAGGATTTGTGAGAAGGTGAAAATTCAATTTGGTCCCTCCATTTGTATTTGCTCTAATTGCACCCTCAATTGACTTTAAACTTTTAATTTTGTGCAATTGTATCCCTCTCAGAATTTCAACAACAATCTTAGCTTTATACGTTTTTTTTTAGTTTGGTTCTTGGTTTCAGATTTATGCGATTGAACCCTCAATTGAACATGAAACTCTCAATTTTATTCAATTTTATCCCTGACTCCAAACAATTGACTTGGAAAAAAATCAATTCGGTTTCCAAAAATTTCAATCTTCTTAATTGAACCCGAATTAAGCTCAAGAGCTTCATTTTTCATCGATTAAACCCTTAATAAAATTAATTTGACCAATTTAAAGTATAATTAAGTCCTTGTACTTAATTAAACCCTTCAATTGGACTTTAAATTAATTTCTAAACATAATTATACTTTCAATTGGCCCACAATTAAATCATATTGGCCTATAAAAAATATAATTATGACTTTCAACTTAATTTTTATCCAGACTTATCAAATAATAAATTATTTTAGCCTTGAATCTGTATTTTCCTTTAATTTTGGGCACAAAAGAGGTACGATCAGACTTTCTAAAACGTTTAAATTTTTCACCATGATTTTTCTACCAATACCAGGCCCTTTTATTTTATTTTTGTTTTATTTTGGGTAGATTTTGAGGAATAACTCAGAAAGGGGTTATAACAATTATTAAAAGTTAAAAAGAGATGATCAAATAGCAATATCATTGTTTGATCAAAATTAATACAAAGGTTATACTTCACAACATCAACAATGTTTTTTATATTTTCCAAGTAATGCCAATTAAATTTGTTACATATATATACACTCTTACCTTTATAAATAATCATTCCGTTTTGCTTTTTAATTTGTTTTGTTTTCTTTTTTATACTTTTTGGTTGGCCACTCATTCTCAACTTTATATAATACTCTTTAACTATTTATTTATTCCATATGAGATTAGAAGTTCTTACACTTATCAAATGATTTGTAATTTATCACCACGGTTTCTTCTGAATATATTCACTAACTCAAAAATAATGTTATATGAGCATTTGTAAAATTTGATTTTCTTACTTTATTTTACATCCTCTTGAAAGATTATTTCAGTAAATTTAACTAAGTTATCACTACAATGCATATGACTATTACTTTTGATGAAATCTTTTTATCCGAAACACATATTAAAAAAACATATATAGATTAATTATTAGCATTTGATTTATTTTCCATACGAGAATATAATTGAAAAAATATGTATTATATAAATATATATTCATGGGTTTTTTTTTCTTTATATACTTGTTCTCAGAAAAAAACGGAATAATCATCTGGCTCCTTCATTCTCCATAAGTGGGAAGGGCGGTCAAATTAGGGGATGCTCATCTCCTCCTCTAAGATTCCTCAAAAATATTAACTGAGAACAAAAGATTGTGGTAAGCATTCCCATGAATTAATAATAAATGTTAATTTCAATGTTCTTAATTTCCTTAACAGATAGACCATATCATTAACTAACAATTTCAATGCAAAAATTCAACATGTTAATTTGGTGAAGCTTTATAAATCAATTTACATTACTATATAACAAAGAAAATTCAGTAAAAGCTTTTAGATTTCGATAAGAAGAAGATATAAACGGTTTTATATATTGAAAAACCCACTGGATTAATCCAAAAATAATAAGAATACATAAATGGTTTTATATTAATCTTACATATCAAACACCTAAACTACGAAAATGAAGACGCATTGGGTGAACTGAATCTAGCATTTATATGGGCAAATAAAAAATAATCAATTCTTCTCGGGTTCGAATCATGTAGTTGATAATATGATGGTCACTTTGAGATTTATATGGTTATTAACTTCAGGGTCTGTAGGATTAGTCGAAGTGCGTCCAAGCTGACCTGAACACCCTACCTTAATAAAAAAAAAAATTATTCAATTCCTATTACAAGCTTTGGATGTAATAATACTTCAAGGTCAGTTCATTGCTAGAAACTATCATAGTGATCTTCAAACAAGTTGATCCGAATTAGGGTAAAATTTGGCACTTAGTATCCTGTCGTGTGGCTTATATTTGTATTCTTATCAAATGAACAAATCACTTGAAGATAATTGTCTTGTCTTGCCTTTATTGCAAGCACAGGTAACAGTAAAACCTCTTTCATTGTATCTTTCTTTTTTGAGAAAGATAATTGTCTCACTAGCCCTGTTTGAATTTATCTGACAACTAAAAAAAAAGAGTAAAAGAAAACGACTTTAGTTAAATAATTGCACTCAAAACTATCTAAATTTTAGAGTCTTTTATCTTCGAATTAATATTTTATTTGGTCGAGAGAGATCTATCCTCATGATGTCATTTATTCATGTTCAAGTTTTAGAACAAATTTAAGAATAATTTTTTTTTGAGTGTACTAGTATGTATCTAATTAGTATATATAAATCATATTATTTATTGACTTAATGTCACTAAAAAAAATAGGCTTGTTTATTAAGTTTGTATCAGGTATTGTTTGTTTTTGCGGTAAAATTGTATTTATGAACAAAAAATTAATATATTTATATAGTTTCGGTACTGATTATTTTTTTTATATAAAAAAAGCAAATATTATGATACTATAAACCATCTGAATCCTTAAACGCTCTAAGGCCAATTAATTGCTTATTTAGTAGTATAGTTGAGATTGCATTTGAAAATATTTTTCGTTTAAAAATATATTAAAATAATTTTTATTTTATTTTTTGAAAATTATTTTTGATATTATCACATTAAAATGACCTAAACAAAATTAATTTTTTTAATTTTAAAATTTCAAATTTAAATTTCAAATTATTTTTTTTTCAAAAATAATTTTAAAACGATGAGTCAACCACGCCCTAGTGAACTTCGAATGTGAATTAGGGATTACAGAATACCAAATGATTGATAAGCAAATGATTTGTCAAAAGGTTAATGGGGAGCTGTTAACAAACAATTAGGAATGACAAATGCTAGGAATATAAAAAAATAATATTTTAAATTAATTTATTTTAATGAATTTGGAAAAGCATCAAATAAGGAAAACAAGTATAAGATCAATGATATATTTCTCTCCATATCCACATATAATTCACAAAAACCATAGTACAGTCACAATGCCCTTCAAACTCTTTCATGCATCATTTTTGCATTTTATTTTAATTTTAACACAACAATTCAACAAATTTAAGATTTGACAGATCTATTTGGACATTTTGATATAGCCAACATGGGAAGAACTGGAAACCTCGACTAGAGTACCAAGCACAGGAGCCAGCAAACACTTGGAAGACTCCTCTTTGTAGAAAAATCCCAAGCACCCACAATCATTGCTGCACTTGTTCCTGCAATCAACCAACTTCATGGGGCCCTCTCCTTCACTATACCCATTCAAGAAATGTTCAACACCCACGACTTTGTAGTAATCCACTTTGGCACCGCGTTTGCACGGCGGCAGCGCTGGTGGTGCGCAACTCTTGCTCCACCCCAAAAGTCCTTGCGGCCTAGGGCAAGCCACACATTGGTTGTCCTCACAAACTCCCAGCGAACCACACCTTTCCGGCAGCTTGCACTCACTGATTTCGCGATTACTATCTCTATCAAAGAGCTTGAATGTCACTTCCCAAGCTCCCCAATCCACATGTTCATTGTAAGTATAAATTCTCAAGTTACCATCAGATTCCAGACGTAGCATTGAGTATGTGCTATTGTATTTTGGCCTCGTCAAAATGTAAGTTCCCGAGCTAGGAGAGCTGTTCATGTCGTAAGTAAACCCCACCTCAAAAGCATAGGCCTGCTCGTTCTCGGGTTGGCAGTAAAAATTGAGGTTTGCCAATGAACCTCGGCCATCACCAAACTCATCGGACTTGTAATAAAGCAAGGGTTTCGGTGAGTTTTTAACCTTGTAGTACAAGGCCCAATACCTTTGCTCCATCACAAAGCTATAAGCCCCCAGTGAGCCATCCATAGTAGAGGCTCGACTAACGAGCCTATTTGGACCGTTGGATCGCAAGTTTTGACCTACCAGAAGTGTGTCTGCTGGGTGATCAAAACTCTGCCAAACAAATTTACCCCTTTTATCATACAGAACCATATTACCATTTGGAAGCAAGTCGAGACCTACCACACCCTTGTTTGCGGTGCCAGTTTGCCATGCAATAGTACCATCAAAGTCAGCTAGGATGAGGTTCCCGTCTCGCTGGAAGCTCAGGGTTGCATTTTCATGAACAGGCTTGCCACGATTCGCATCCCAGACCCAGCGCATTAAGGACTCAGACCATCGATGGCCCATGCGTAGTCCAAGGGTGTAAGCATTTGGGGTTGTGTTGTAGAAGCAAAGTTGAAAGGGGGATGTAGAAATGGGCAAGGTACGGTAATCTGCTGCGTATTCAACACTATATTCCCCAAAACCACCTTGATTGATGTATTTGAAAGTCTTGGACGATGGGACAGTGGCAGAGGCTAAGAAGGTGAAATTGAAGACAAAGAAGAAGATTTTGAAGGAACGAGATATTGAAGATGAAAACTGAGACATATCTGTGTGTTCTCTTTTATTTTCTGCTTATAATTGAAGTTTTTTTACAAGTGAATATATAGAGTAAGCCTGTGAGGAATACAGGGGGGGCTTCAGATATGGATAAACTAAAATGCTTTTGTCAACTCCTTGTGTTTAGATACAGGCAGCTGAATTGAGTCCCTGGAATTGAGCAAGTTACCTGGTTATTGACTCGAGATTAAGCATGAAACATTAATTTTCGTTGACTAGATAAGCTTTGAATAATTGATGCAAGTTGTGGTCGTAGTGGAATCATTTGCGCAAGTTATGAGATTACTCGAAATGTGCAGGAAGGAGCACGTGTATTTGTTTTAAATAATACAACATCCACCGTATGCCAAAACGCGCTACACCGGGAGAAAGACCAAGTGGAGGCGCACCGGATTAGACGCCGGTAGCCAATTTCCGGCCACGATATAAGCCTTCACGCGCCACTTGAAAGGGGCGTGAGGGGGAATATTGTCGGTCGCATGGATCGCACGCGCCGACAGTATTTCAAAAAATAAATAAATAATAATGGTCAATTACCGGTACACCCCTGGGATTAAGTCACCAATTTTGTCTTATTAGGGGCTATAACCGTATTTAGCCATTTTAAATAATATTAAAAAAAAGTTCCGGCGGACCAGACCGGTCCGTACGCGTGCAATTACAAACGTGACCCTCAGCCGGAACCGTTTTTTTGTCTTATTATCGGGGTTAAAATCGTTAAATCACTGTTCATCAGAGGAAAAAAAAAAAAAAAGGTTGACGAACTCGTGCGACGCAGGGACGAAAAATGTTCACTCCACAGTGCAATTGAGTCTGAAGCTACAGTGAAACACTGAGCTCTTTTAGATTATTGTATAATATATATATATATATATATATATATATATATATATATATATATATATATATATAAATACATGAGGTAACCCTAATTCTAGCCCCCTAGTTATAACCATTTTCTCAATTGGGTCCTCAATGGAGTCGTTCCATATACAATCATTGTAAAGTCCTTGCAAAAACAAAATGTTTATATTTTTAAAAAAGTAGCATCATTTCATTGCATATATTATGTTAGCAATTTGAATGGGGGACTTGATTGATAATTTCTTATATAATGAGTGCACAAATGGAAAAAAAAAAACTAAAATTGGACACGAAATTGAAAATTGGTTAAGAGGTTGGGAAGAATATTATTTCTATATTGTTCTATAATTTTCAAGCTGCTATTGTAACATGACATGGTCAGATGTACAAAAAAGGAAGAAAAAAAAAGGTCAAATATACAAGAAAATATAACATGGAAAACGACGAGCCTTGCGTAAACAAGTGCAAAACAAGACAAGGCTTAGGTTTTTTCTTAGTAAACACTAGTTAATTGCCCCACCATGTTGCGGCGGAATAAATATTTTTTATAGTTATTGAGATTAAATTAATTAATAGATTATACTAGTTCAAAAATAAAATATAATATCTATACATGTAAGGTTTGATATAATAAAACACATCAACACTTAATTATAACAACAACAATATCGAAGACTTAACATCTAAAAATATCATTATTATTATTGCTAAGACAATAAAAATTATTAAATTATTCCGAGGAGAGAAAAACACGAAAACATTAATAAAAAAGGGAGCAAAAAAAACTAAAATTATTATTATTATTGTGTGAATAATGGGGAAATAAATTCAATAGAAGAATAAAAAAGCCCAAAAACTTTAACAAAAGATAAAATGAAAAAAAAAATATTTGCTAAAAAAATCATTTGATGTGAAAAAAAAATAAAAAAAAAACAAAAGAAAAAACAAAGGAAAACAATATCAATTTTCAAATGATCATAAACACAAACTAAAATTTTGAAAAAAAATAATAAAAATTAAAACCAAAACTAAAAGCACATATATATAAACATGGGCGAAAATATGGACTATTTAAGAACTATAAAAAAAATAAAGGAATTAAAATAAAAAATTAAAAGTATAAGGGCCGAAATGAAAACCACATTTATTATCAATTTCAATCAAAAAATTGACAAAATCAAATAAAGTATAACATCTAAACATACAAGGTTTGATAGAATGAAACACATTAACACACCCTATTATAACAACAGGACTATCGAAACCTTAACATCTAAAAATATCATTACTATTACTGTTAAAATAATAAAAATTATTAAAATACCCCGAGAAAAAAAATAAAAAACATTAACAAAAGAGGAAGCAAGAAAAAAAAACTAAAATTATTATTATCATTGTGTTAATAATTGGAAAAAAATTCAATCAAAGAAAGAATAAGTGGGGGAAGAGAATGCGATATACAGGGTCGAACCCCTGACTTCTTTTGGGTAACAGACGCTCTGTCCACTGAGCTACAGTCGTTTCATTGTATCTTATTGTGAAAACATATATAAAAATAAGTAAACTTGCGAACCGAATGACCCAAACCGAATAAAAAACTGAGCAACACTATTGTAATTCACAGTGATTTTACACACGATGCACAGTAGCTAACTCTGACCTCTTTTAGTATATTAGATAAAATTTCCTTCCATCAGTGGTCTTTTGCCCAAAAACTACTCGAAAGGCGAAAATCAGTAATTGAATTAAGGTATATGTATTCTCCAAATAAATTTTAATACTGCTCAAAATTGAAGGACAATGCAAATTAGTAAGCTTTTTGTTATTAGAAAGTACAATACATATTATACTATATACTAAAAAGGTCATGACTCAGTTACTGTAGCTTGTGAGACAAATCACTGTGGATTATAATAGTATTGCTCAGTTTTCAGTTCGGTTCGAGTCGGTTCGGTTTGGTTCGTTCAGTCCGTCAGTTTACTGGTTTTTCTATATTTTTTTCACAATAAGAAAAGAAGAAGCGCCTGTAACTCAGTGGATAGAGTGTCTGTTTTCCAAGTACAAAGCCACGATTCGAACCTGTCTAGCTCTTGACGTTTTCATGCTCCTTTTTTTTCATTTTTCTCCCTATGAATCATTTTTATTCCCCACTTATAATTTTTTTATTAACTTTTTTCTTTTTTCACTTATATGTTTTTTTATCTTTCTTTTGGTTGTTTTTTTTCACGTCAAATGATTTATTTTAGCTAATAATTTTATTTTATTTATATTTTCTATTTGCTCTTTTATTAAAGTTATTGACCTTTTATTTTTCTTTGACTGGATGTTTCCCCCATTATTAAAGCAATAATAATAATAAATTTTTTTTCTTGCTTCCTCTTTTGTTAATATTTTTGATTTGATTCCTCAGGGTAATTTAATAATTTTTATTATTTTAACAGTAATAGTAATGATATTTTTAGATGTTAAGGTTTCGATGTTCCTGTTGTTATATTAGGGTGTGTTGATGTGCTTCATTATATCAAACCTTGCATGCATAGATGTTATATTTTATTTGATTTTTTCATTTTTTTTCATTTGATTGAAATTGATAATATATTTGGTTTTCGTTTATTCATTTATTTTTTTATAGTTCTTAAATAGTCCTTATATTTTTCCATGTTTATATATATGTGCATTTAGTTTTGGTTTTTAATTTTTATTATTTTCTCTTTTATTGAGATAACATGTTTTTCCAAAAAATTTTGTTCTAAAAGTTTAGTTTGTGTTTATGATCATTTGAAAAATTATATTATTTTTTTCCCTTTTTTTTCTTTTAGTTTTTTTATTTATTTTCACATCAAATGATTTTTTTGAAGCTAATAATTTGTTTTCATTGTTTTGTTAAAGTTTTTGGGCTTTTTTATTCTTTTATTGAATTTATTTCCCATTATTCGCACAATAATAATAATAATAATAATAATAATAATAATAATAATAATAATAATTTTAGTTTTTTTTCTTGCTTCCTCTTTTATTAATGTTTTTGAGTTTTTTTCTCTTCACAATAATTTAATATTTTTTATTGTTTTAGCAATAATAGTAATGATATTTTTAGATGTTAAGCCTTCGATGTTGTTGTTATAATACAGTGGTTAATGTATTTTATTATATCAATCCTTGTATGTATAGATGTTAGATCTTATTTTTGAACTAGTAAAATCTATTAATTATTTCAATCTCAACAATTATAAAAAATATTTATACGACCCGCAACGTAGTGAGGGCAATTAACTAGTTTATCTAACATAAGAACAACTAAGATGGTGGAAAGTTATATAAACAGGTTGTAATATATAAAGTGAGCCATTAAATTCATATACTGTTACTGTTCACTTCGTGACCGGTTACAGTTTATACACTATATATATACACACACAAACTACATTTAACCCGTGCATTGCCACGGAAGATTTAAATTGATTTTAGCATATAAAAAAATTATTGAAAAAGAAAAAGGATCTGGATATTTGAATAATTGAATTCACTGTATTAGAATGAGTTTATTTGATAATTTAGTTTAAATTAAAAAGAATAATAATAAATAAATTATGTAAACATCTACAATAATTAAACAACAACAAAAAAATCATTGATTTTATACCTAAAAAGGAAAAAAAAATATTGAAAATTCATTGTTATGTCACTATTATTATCATAATTATAACCGCTCAAATTATTATTATTGCGTACATAATGAAAACCATAAGATTATCTCAAAAATTAAAACTCAAAGCTTTTAACAAAAGACCCAACAAAAACAACAAAAAAGGACAAAACTAAAATAAATATTATTAGCATAAAAAAATTATTTGAATTGAAGAGAAAATAAAAAAAATGATAAAAAGAACTAAAAGCACAAAGGGAAGGAAGGGAAAAAATATCAATTTTAAAATGATCGTCAACATAAATTAAAATTTTATGACTAAATTGAATAAAAATAAAATCCCAACAAAAGAGAAAATGATAAAAATTAAAACCAAAACTAAAGCACAAATACATAAATATAAACAAAAATAGGGACTCGCCCAAAAGGACCGGAAAAATTAGAGAAATCAAAACCAAACCAAAAATTAAAAGAATAAAGGCTTAAATGAAAAAATATATATATGATCAATAAAAAAAATGATTGTTGAAAGATTTTTGATATTTTAGATGTATTTTAACAAATAACCTTAAATTGGTTATGATATCTTATTTTTCATTTCAAAACATGAGAAAAGACGTTATATATTTTTTTTGAAACAATTGCTTGTAAAATTTTAGAATTCAGTTGTAAGCACAATAACAAAAAAAATATTTTCTTTTCTTTTTTAGGGTTGGCAGCCCAAACCTAATAGGCCGAAACGACTCATCACTTTAGGGCTGGACTACGAAGTCCAGGTGGGCCAAATGGCCCACCTCTCTTAATTTGGCCCACCTCTCTTAGGGGCTGGGTTGACGGCCCACCCTTTTTTAGTGGTCAGGCTAAACATAACGTCCAGTCTAGCAACCCCTATTTACACCATGTGAACAGTGAAACAAGAATTAAATCTTTCCCTACTATTAACCTATGGTGAACAATACATGATAAGGGAGGGGAGGTGGATGAGAGGCGCATGTCATTGTGTCTATGTTGAGGAGGTCAGGTTGGTTCTGACGATGATGATAGCGCCGAGAATGGTAACTTCTGGTGGTCGTAGGAGGCAACGAAAGATTGCAGCTGAAGGAAAAAAGAGATGACCTCTATTGGTTTTGTCGCTGGAGGAGAGAAAATTAATGCTGCTACTAATGGAGGACACAGAGGAGCTGTCTGTGCTAAGGAGCTGCTTCTAGTCTTGTCGGATAGAGATGAAAACACAGTTGAGGAAGACAAAAGTCGATTGTTACTGGTTTTAAAAAATGATGGTTGTTTTATTGAGAATGAAAGTTGGGGCTAAGGCTAACGGTAGAGAAGAGGAAGACTGAGGTTGCCAGACAAAAGACAAACGAGATTGTCGGTACTAAGAAAGGAGACGAAGGTGTTCTGCTGAAGATTGATATTGTTGTTGTTCTTCCTTTTTTTGTTCTTTTTTTCTACGTTTATTCCTCCTTCCTCCTTTGTGTTCCCTTGCTCTACTATTTATAGGAAAAGGGAGGTGACCCTTCGACTTCTCGCACGTGTAGCGAGGGGTCGACTCCTCATCTTATTCAATAGCATGCCTGCAGATTTTTAAAACCGCACAAATGATAAAACAAAAATCTTGTCTTTTTTTAAAAAAAATAATGTATTATATGAAATTGTTTAACTAACAATAATTTTATTTTGTAATCTACGAAGCTTTGTCGTGATATAAGACCAATGAAACTTTTTGTTAAAGCCCATATGTGAAATAAGGATCGTTAGAAAAGGGTGTGACAACTATAGATAGTCTGAGTGCTGAAGTTTAACTACCAATAATATTATAGAACACATGTTATAATCATATTACAAAGAAAACAAATGCTTGGCATATAATAAAATAATATTCTTAACTAATTTATTTTAATGAATTTGGAAAAAACACTAAAGGCCAAGAAATTTATTTAAATGAATTAATCAATGATTAGGTATTTACTCAGCTTTAAGAGGAAGTATCAAATAAGGAAAACAAGGATAAGATCTATGATATATTTTTCTTCATATCCACGTATAATTCACAAAAAAACATAGTACAATCACAATGCCATTCAAACTCTTTCATGCATCATAGAACAATCACAATGCCCTTCAAAGTCTTTCATGCATCATTTTTTGCATTTTATTTTAATTTTAACACAACAATTCAACAAATTTAAGATTTGACAGATCTATTTGGACATTTTGATATAGCCAACATGGGAAGGACTGGAAACCTCGACTAGAGTACCAAGCACAGGAGCCAGCAAACACTTGGAAGACTCCTCTTTGTAGAAAAATCCCACGCACCCACAATCATTGCTGCACTTGTTCCTGCAATCAACCAACTTCATGGGGCCCTCTCCTTCACTATACCCATTCAAGAAATGTTCAACACCCACGACTTTGTAGTAATCCACTTTGGCACCGCGTTTGCACGGCGGCAGCGCTGGTGGTGCGCAACTCTTGCTCCACCCCAAAAGTCCTTGCGGCCTAGGGCAAGCCACACATTGGTTGTCCTCACAAACTCCTAGCGAACCACACCTTTGCGGCAACTTGCACTCACTAATTTCGCGACTACTATCTCTATCAAAGAGCTTGAATGTCACTTCCCAAGCTCCCCAATCCACATTTTCATTGTAAGTATGAATTCTCAAGTTTCCATCAGGTTCCAGACGTAGCATTGAGTATGTGCTATTGTATTTTGGCCTCGTCAACAAGTAACCTCCAGGGTTAGTAGAGTTGTTCATGTCGTAAGTAAATCCCATCTCAAAAGCATAGGCCTGTTCGTACTCGGGTTTGCAGTAGAAATTGAGGGCTTGCCATTGAACCTTGACCATCACCAGACTCATCGGACTTGTAATAAAGCAAAGGTGTCGGTGAGTTTTTAACCTTGTAGTACAAGGCCCAATACCTTTGCTCCATCACAAAGCTGTAAGCCCCCAGTGAGCCATCCATTTCAGAGACTCGACTAACGAGCCTATTTGTACCATTGGATCGCAAGCTTTGACCTACCAGAAGTGTGTCTGTTGGGTGATCAAAACTCTGCCAAATAAATTTACCCCTTTTATCATACAGAACCATATTACCATTTGGAAGCAAGTCGAGACCTACCACACCCTGGTTTGCGGTGCCAGTTTGCCATGCAATAGTACCATCAAAGTCAGCTAGGATTAGGTTCCCGTCTCGCTGGAAGCTCAGGGTTGCATTTTCATGAACTGGCTTGCCACGATTCGCATCCCAGACCCAGCGCATTGCGGACTCAGACCGGTGATGGCCCATGCGTAGTCCAAGGGTGTAAGCATTTGGGGTGGTGTTGTAGAAGCAAAGCTGAAAGGGAAACATAGAGAGGGACAAGACACGGTAATCTGCTGCGTATTCAACACTGTATTCCCCAAAACCACCTTCATTGATGTATTTGAAAGTCTTGGATGATGGGACAGTGGCGGCATGGGCTAAAAAGGTAAAATTGAAGACAAAGAAGAAGATTTTGAAGGAACGAGATGCTGAAGATGAAAACTGAGACATATCTGTGTATTTTCTGCTTATATTTGAAGCCCTTTTACAAGTGAATATATAGAGTAAGCCTTTGAGGAATACAGGGGGCGTTCAGAATCAAATGGAACGTGATATGGATAAACCAAAATGCTTGGAAATCTGTAGTGCACGCTACCTTTGTCAACTTCTTAATTGTGTTTAGAGACAGGCAGCTGGATTGAGTCCCTGGAATTGAGCAAGTTACCTGGTTATTGACTAGAGATTAATTTTCGTTGACTATATAAGCTTTGAATAATTGATGCAAGATGATCGTAGTGGAATCATTTGCGCAAGTTGTGAGATTACTCGAAATGTGCAGGAAGAAGCACATGTATTTGTTATACGTTTGAGTCCAAGTTACTTTAAATAGAATAATATATAAAAAAAATACATGAGGTAACCCTAATTCTAGCCCCCTACTTATAACCATTTCCTCAATTGGGTCCTCATTGTATCCATGATTCCTCAATGGAGTCGTTCCATCTACAATCATTGTAAAGTCCTTGCAAAAACAAAATATTCATATTTTAAAAAAAAGTAGCATCATATGATTGCGTATAATATGTTAGCAATTTGAATGGGGGACTTGATTGATAATTTCTTATATAATGAGTGCACAATGGAAAACAAACTAAAATTGGAAACCCAATTGAAAATTGGTTGACATGGTGGAAAGATTATTATTTCTATATTGTTCTATAGGACAGAGATGCAAACACAATTGAGGAAGATGAAAGTTGGTCATTACTAATTTATAAAATGATTGTTGTTTGGTTGAGAATGAAATTTAGGGCTAAGGCTGACGGGGAGAAAAGGAGGACTAAGGTTGTTAGACAAAAGAGAAACGAGATTATTGGTACTAAGAAAGGAGACGAAGGTGTTTTGCTAACGATTGATATTGTCGCTACTCTTCCATTTTTTTATTCTTTTTTCTCCATTTGTTCCTCCTTCTTCCTTTTCGTTCTCCTTGCTCTGCTATTTATAGAAAAAAGAAGGTGACCCTTCGACTTCTCGCGCGTGCAAGGAGGGGTCGCCACCTCATCTTATGCAATGGCGTGCCTGCACTGTTCAGATCACTGAACAATACAGTCACATCTGTAGATTTTTAAAAAGTCACAAATACACTTTGGTCACTTGATTTATAATTGTTATAATTACACCCCTAATTAACCTTAAACCTTTAAATTTATGCAATTTTGTCTATTCAGAACTTCAATAACAATCTTAAATTTTTAAGTGTCTTTTTTACTTCGGTCTTCGGTTTCAGATTTATACAATTTGACTCTCGATTGACCATTAAACTTTCAATTTTCTTGAATTTCACCCTGATATTATCCAATTTAGTTGGTAAAAATTGTTCTCCGAAAATTCCCATTTTATCAATAAAACCTGAATTAGGCTTCCGAACTTGATTTTTGAACAATTATGCCTTTAATAAATTTAATTTGACTAGTTTAAAGTATAATTAAGTCTTTGCATTTAATTAAATCATTCAATCAGGCCCCAAATTAATTTTTAAACATAATTATACTTTACTAAATTCATATACTGTTACCGAAGATAGGAATGTTCACTTCGTAACTGGTTACAATTCATACACTATGTATATATATACACACACTACACTTAACTTGTGCATCGCCGTGACAAATTTAAATTGATTTAGTATATAAAAAAATATTAAAAAAATAATTTTTTTGAATATTTAAATTATTGACCTCACTATATTAGAATCAGTTTATTTAATAATTTAATTTAAATTAAAAAGAATAATAATAATAATAAATTATGTAAACATCTATTGTAATTAAACAACAAAAAGCATAGATACATAAATAGAAACAAAAGATAGGGACTGGCCCAAAAAGACCGGAAAAATTAGAGAAATCAAAACCAAACCAAAAAATAAAAGAATAAGAGTTGATATGAAAAAAAATATGATCAATAAACAAAATAGTTGTTGAAAGATTTTGTATATTTTGGCTAAATTTTAACAGATAATTATAAAGTAGTTATGATATCTCATTTTTGTTTCAAAACATGAGAAAACATGTGATATATTTAAAAAAACCAATTGCTTGAAAAAAAAATTATAATTCAGTCGTAAGCATGGAAAAAATATATTTTATTTTATTTTATTTTTTAGGGTTGGCGGCCCAGCCTTGATGGGCTTAAACGACCCATCAGTTTAGGGCTATACTGTCTGGTGCAAGTGGCCCAAACAGCCCACCCTTCTTTAATGGTTGGGCTAAACACCGCATCTAGTCTAGCCACCCCTAACTGCTCATCATATGAACAGTGGGACGATCATTTGAACCATCCGAAAATTAATCTAGATTTGTGATTGGAGATTGGATCTACTAAAAGAATTGATAAAAATTAGGTTTATAGTATCTCCAACACTACAATCAAGGATGTATAGGCAACCCGTAGTGAAGATCGGTTTTTTCCTCCTCGAGCTTTTGTCCATTACATAGATAGATTGTATTTAATGATATTTTTAAATTAATAATAAAGAATTTATTTTCCTTTTATTTTTTTTAATTGTATTGTTTTTTTCTAAAAAAAAATTAAAATATTACATCTAATATTGATAAACTTATTGACAAAAAATGAAAAAAAAACAATAGAATTATCAATGAACGAAGTACCTTAGAGAGTTGGAAAAACATTTATAGGGCTAGCATTGTTAAATGTAATTCTATGATAGTTTTGTTTTTCAAAAGATTATTAGTTGGGTGTTATATTCAAGAATTTGAACTGTTATGTATTATTATCACTCCCAGTATTTATGCAATCATGAAAATATAACTCACTATAGAATCATTATTTAGTTTTTCTTAAAAGTAAAGATTAAAATTAAGACTAAACATTCAAATCAAAGGATTTTGGCCGAGAGGAAACAGCATAATTGTGGACCATTGAAGACATGCACCGTGCTTTCTATCATATCCCCCACTACGGAATATGATGACTCGCTTTTCCCAAAAAAAACTAAAAAACAGTTGTACACACAGAAATTAATGAATTGATGTGTTGCTAGTCTAGGGTTCGAACCTTCTTTTTTTTTCTTCATTTGATTAACGTTTTTAATTGTGACTCTCACGGTTATGGGGAAACCTTGACTTGAAAAGGTTTTTTTATTTATTAATTTCCTATGCAAGTAAATCTTTGTCACTAATTATAAGCTATGCATCCATTTTCCATACTATCTAGATATCATACTTTAAGATATTGACCTTAGAAGATACTATCACATCCATGTAGTGAGCTTTAGATGCAAAAAAACTTTCAAGGATTTATCTTTATTTATTTATAAATAATTATACTCAAAGGAAATGGTATTTTCCTATATAAATGATAAAATTATAGATTTTGATAATGATTTGCTGTGGCGGTTGAAAAATTACAATTTTTAGGTTGTTTCTTCTTTTTTTTGACTTATTAATCACTATCCTTTGTTTTTTCTTCAATATTTATAATATTATTTTAATTATTTTTTCATTACACTTTTTTGGAAAACAATATTATTATTATTATTTTGATAATTTGAACTTATTTTTTAATTATGGCTCTTTTGTTTTCCTTCCTTTTATTTACACATATATTTGTTGATTTAATTGATTACATGTTTGCATAAAATCTTTAATTTTCACTTAGAATATCTTTAACTAAAAGAGGATTTTGTAATTATCCCAATATAATTAAATCACTACACGTAAATATATTATTTTTTATTTTTTCAATAATTTACTATATCATATGATATAGGAAAGAAATTAAATACTATAATTAGAATACTTTCTATATGTTTAGAAATTTCTTGAATTTCTCATTGCTATTTTAAAATAATTGAAAATATAATATAATAATATATATAATTGTCAAGAAACTCTTTTTAATCTAAAAATTTAAATTATCAGGTGAGGTATTAAAATATAATTTATATTATTTTATAACACATCTCTTCAAAAACCCACCACTATCCTATACTTATACTTAGTTATTTAATTTTTGTTAGAAAAAGCTAAGTTGTGAAAGTCAAAGTTCTAACTTTTGGAGCCAAAAAATATATTTTAAGTTGTTAAGTTGAGTCTTATGATATATATTAATTATTCTAAAAAAAATCATTAACATTTTAAATTTTGTGAGGGTTGAATATGCATGAATGATGACAATAATTTAGCAAGTCCACGCTAAGATGATTAGCAACCTTATCTTATGATCATTTACATGTATCTTGCTTTGCTCCTTCTCTGTGTTCCATGTAAATTTACACTTAAATTCCACCATTTCCCTGTCATCAATCATTTATCGACAACGAAACATAAGCAAAAACTAAAAAAAAATATTTTTTACAGAAAACCATTTACTAGAGAAGATTTTTCGTCTTCTCCTTTTCTTTCATCTAAAGTCAAGAAAAATAAGGCTTGATCTTCAAAATTATCCATTTTTTCTTACTTTGACCTTTGACTTTGGATGCTATAAAGCAAAACCCTAACAAAGATACATTAAATAATCTCATGCTAGCAAAGATGCACATGGATTCTTATCCATTATAAATGACAATAAGTTGAGCGATTTCTGTTTTCAGTAGAGTTGACAAGTGAGATGCTAAGATTTCAGCGCAGGTATAAATCTTAGGTAAGCTTTCACTCCACCCAAAACCACACACAGCATCCAATTGTCAACTAGGAGTATACTACTATGAATTTCCACATTTATTTAAGAAATTCTTTTTTTCTTTGATCCGAGAAACTCATTTTTAAAAGCATATTTTATGAACTCAAATAAATAATTAAAACTCTGGTTGTCTCAAGTTCTTATAAGAGATACATGTTTTGACTTGAAATCAAGATTTATGATCAAGTTGATGGACCTCACACTGTTGATATATAGAGAGAGTGAGCAATTTTTTTTTCTTTGTGTGGGGGGGAGCAAATAATGCTTAGAGAAAATTAGAATCTTTCGAAAAAAATGAAGGATGGCGATTGCCCTCTTCTCTTATATATATGGCAAACAAGGGCTTTTGAGGAAGAAGAAAAAAAACTAAAGAGATTCCCATTTCCCCTTGTAATTAATAATAAACTTTAGGTTAATTAAATAATGTATGGGAGACCAAGTGCATTATTAAATCAGAAAATACGCATGCTGCCATGATAGCTAGTGTCTTTAGCCATCGTGTGATTATAAAATGACCTCTATTTTATTTTAATTAAGCTTGTCTAACCATTTCTACAGTTAACTATGTTTACATGGCAATCCAACCATGCAAGTTGATATAGTTATTGGCAGAAAACTGAGAGTAAGGGATGTTTAACATTGTATTTTCAAAAATTGTTTTTGAAAAAAAATGAAGATTTTTTTATTTTTTGTTTTTTATATTAATTAAAAAATTAGTGTTTTTAGATTATTTTCATGTTATAATATCAAAAATAAATTTTTTTTTTTAATAAAAATATCATTTTGATGCATTTCTAAACAAAAAAACATTTTTAAAATCAACTCCAATCATATTTTCAAATAGACACTAAGTATTCTACGAGTTGAGTTTTGATGCTATTCATATTTATAAATGTGTTTCATTATTTGGTGGGTATGAACTTTAGATATTTGAACCTACATGCTTAAAAATATGATTGTAGTTGTTTTTCAAAATATTTTTTGCGTGAAAATAAATTAAATTAATATTTTTTTTTATTTTAAAAAAAATATTATTGATATTAGTACACCAAAAATATTTTTAAAATATATTAATTTAAAACATTTATGTGTTATTTTTTTTTAACGAAAAAGCAGGTTTAAACTCCATGATAATTTTGGATATTCATCTAGATATTAATTAAGAAAAAGTAAAAATATAAAAGTATTTTGACAGGGGGATCAATATGCAAAGGAAAAGGTTGAGGGACCAAAGTGTTTTTAAGTTACACAGGGACCAAGCAATTAGGAGGAAAATAAAACAAAATGTTTTGCCTGTAAATTGGTGGGTTTACCACGTACAAAACAGGGAGAGGCTGTTACAAGAAAACAAAACTAAAAGAAAAATACAAAAAACATAATAATGTTTCAGCCAGCAAAAATAAATACATGAATTGAAAAAATAAAGTTTTATCCAACAACAAAAAAAGTATATATTTAGAAATGCAATCCTTTTCTTTATTTACAAATATGTATTGTAATTATCATAATATAAAAATAATAATGATTTTGAAATTTGTCCCCTGACAATACAAATGACTGTTTATATCTAAAGTTGTCCATATATTGTGTTTTGTTTTTTTAATTGAAGTGAAATGTTTTGGTTTTGAAGCATTTTAACGTTCTGTTTTGAAGTTGTATTGTGTATGTGTGTGTGTATATATAATTCAAGATATTATTTCAACTAACAAAATTTTAGTTTGAATCCAAAGATAAACTAATTTGAGATTGTGCAATTCAAATTTTAAATACAAGTAAAAAAGTGGAAGTTAAACCGATATGATTCGATTGAATTGATGAGTCTAAGGATAACATTGGAAACTGATAAAAAAATACAGTTTGATTAAAAACAATCAAGTTGATGTCTTCTTAAAAAAAATATTGAAATGATGATATATTAGATCAACTTGGATCAGCCTACATTAACTTTTCAAATGGGTTATCTACGTTATGAGACTATGATAACCTTAAATAAAAAAAATATAGCAAGTTATAAACTTCAAATCCAAATAAACTCATTGTTGAATAATAAAATTGAAAAAAAAATCTAAAAAAAACATAACAAAATATTTTTTTTTGAACAAAATTATAAAACTAGATGATATAACTAGAATGTCATCAACAATCTTGCAAAGGTTTTATATTTTCTAATTGCTCTAAAATATTAACCTCAAATATATCAATATGTTAATAGACTTCTCGTAAAATTTCAGCTTAATCTAATAGTGAGATTAAAAAATATATTTGATATTGTAAAACTAGATATTATTTAAAAAAAAATACTATTTTACCAAAATAAAACAGAACAGAAATAGTCCAGGCAAATTTTCAATACAAGCTAAGATTCTAAACGAGATAAAAGCTATTTTAATTTATCTCGTTTTTTAAACTAAAACATGATATATCGGTCATTCCGGAAAGCAATTGATAACCTTGGTTATATCTAGAAAATAAATGTTTCCGGAACTAAATAGAAAACGATACAAGCATTAACAATTGTTAAGCAATTACCATTAACCAAATAAGTCAGTTAGTGAGGACTCGCACTTTTGTGTTGGGGGTTGGCTGATGAGTGACGGGGCAACCTTACAAATTAGTTGGATTGTGTTTCAAAAAATAATTTTAAAAACATATATATTTTTTATTTTAAATATTTTTTTATATATTTTAGATTATTTTCTTATATGAATGTTAAAAATAATTTTTAATTTATAAAAAATATCATTTTAATTTATTTCTGAATAAAAAATATTTTTAAAACAACCGCAATTATACTTCGAAATAATGACTATATATTTTAAATATCACTTTCTTTTCGTGCAAGCGAGCAAGGCTTAAGTTGTTTTTTCAAAATTATATTAAAATATTTGTTTCTACTTTTAAAAAATTAATTGTAATATTAATACATTAAAATAATTTAAAAACATCCAAATATAAATTTAAAACAACAAAAAAATCAATTGTTTTCAAAAATATTTTTAAAATATAGATAAGAAACTTATATTCCGTTTGCCCTCTTCTACACTACTCTTTTGGGAAATTTATGTTTCACTCCAATTTTGTTACGATGAAAGTGTCAATAACACTTATATTGTTCTTTGTTCAGTTTCCCTATCGTTGTCAGCATTTGTTTCAGCAAATTTTGAGTGGAACGCAATTTTCCCTAGAGTGGGTGGGTTGTGTAGAGAAGAATTCTAACGAAGATGGTAGTTGTAAATACAATAATATTTATTAAAAAATATTTTTAACAATTTAAAATAAAAATATATATAAATTTTTAAAAAATATTATTTCAAACTCACGGCTCCAAATTTCAAGAAGAGAGCGGTATATCTAAAATGTAATCATCATAACATGTGTTTTTTTATAATTTTAGATTAACAAGTGTTTTTTATAATTTTAGATTCGAGTTATGTGATTGTTAATATAATAATCATTAAAAATTTATATAATCATTAAATTTAAAATCTATTGGATTAATTAAGGTGCGCACAAACTAATTCAAATAATCACTTTAATAAAAAAAATTCACCACCCATCATATATAATATTAAAAAAATTCACCACTGCAAATTACCATCTTAACCCTCTTTCGAGAAAATAACCCTTTATTATTTAACCAAAAACAAAAACCATAGAATTAATGGAAGCACGTTGTCGGAAAGTCGAGAAGAATAAAAAATAATCCTCTCTTGGAGGCACATTTACCGAGGACAGCCACGTCAATAAATAAAAAAACGAAGGCCAATCCAGTATTTGGACGCACAGTCTCCCTGTACAGAAAATGATATTTGCTTGTCTTGGTTTTGAGTAAGGAAACGCATGGCTTGTAGAGGTGGCAATGGAATGTAATCCCACCCTCTCTCTCTCGCCATTTTTTTAGCTTAGCTTAGCTGTGAAAATAAAAGAAAATTAACATAGAAGGCCAGTGTGTGTGTGTTCATCTCTAGCAGTTAAGCTGCTCTAATCATCACCCACTCCTTCCTTCCTTCATGCATTCATTCATTCAATTCGAGTACATGACTACTAGTACTAATAATCCTCCTGTATCAGTTAGTAGAATAGGAGAATCTTTAATCTGAGAGTGAGTGAGAGGTGAAAACAAGAATACTACTAGCTACTACTAAGAAGAAGAAGAAGAAGAAGAAGAAGAAGAAGAAGAAGAAGAAGAACAAGCAGAATGCCTTTGGTTCGGTTTGAAGTGAGAAATGAGTTGAGGTTAGGACTGGGTGAGCTGTACAGAGAAGCAAACCGTGAAGAAGATCCAAAAGCTGTGCTTGATGCTGTTGCTGCTGCTGCTCTGGTTGGGATCTTGCGTCAACTAGGCGATCTTGCCGAGTTTGTTTCCTTTTTTTTCTCTCTTCTCTTTGTTCGGTTGCTGTTTTTTGTTCTCAATTTGTTTTTAAAATTCAACTGAACAATGAAAACTTGGTGATTGGCCTGCTTCATTGCCTTGGAGGTTTCATTCTTAATTTAATGAAATGAGCATTCATTTTCATATTCTTTTTTTAGTAATTCTTTATTTTTATTATGCTACTGGATGGAGTTATTTTGTTAAAAAAATAATTTCTACATCTATCGCCTCAACATTGGTTATTCATTAATTTCCTCCTGGAAAAACCGAGCATCCTAATACCTTTTTCAAATGCGAAAGGGATTTTTTTTTTAACATATTTGGCTGTCGCATATCCGTCAGTGCAAGTACGATTTTAGGTTTGTTTTCTTGTGAGTATTTTTCATCCCAAGGACTTCGAATTTCCTTGCCGGCCGCATTAAGTTCTCTTGTTTGTACTACAATTGTCTTTCCTGTTAGATTCTTGTTCCCATGGTTTATATCAAGCACTAAATTGTCATGGATAAAGGATTTCACAAATTGACTGAGTCTTTGTCAAGACCTATAATGGGTTGATTTTATTTTGACAACAAAATTTCAAATCAATGGCTGATCTAGCTAGGCTTTAATTTAGTTTTCTCATTTATTAGACTATTGGTTTGCGTTGTTGATTATCAGAAAGTATTGATTGAAATAGCATACTTAACCTGCTTCTAGATTTGCGGCAGAGGTTTTCCATGGCTTACAAGAGCAAGTGATGTCTACAGTTTCTAGAAGTAATAAATTGATGGTTCGTGTGCTAAACATTGAAGCTGCTCTTCCTCCTCTTGAAAAGGTGGTCCTTTCCCAAACAAGTCATATACATTTTGCGTACACAGCTGGTATGGCTCGTCAACTGATATAAAACCCATGCTCTGTTTTTATTTAGCCTCTCCTGTGACTTTCTGGTTTAATCAATCTAGTATACTCTGGCTTTCTCTTGGCTGATGCCTGTTCGGTTATCTTATATTTTTTCACTGTTCACTACTAGCTTAGCAAGGCTGGTACAACCTTGACAATTAGAGTTTAGAAGCTGACCAACAGTTTGGATCATTATCTGTCCAGAAAACTTCAATGGTTTCTAATACTTTGAGATTCAATAAATATGTGTATGTATCTATTGGCACCAGTTTTCAGAGCATAGGAAAAACTTGTAGATGTTAGAAAAGCTCCATTGCCCTTCATTCTCTTGTTGATTCTCAAGTTGTATTTGGTAGCTTACTTCACCCCATAAGCCGCAATCAAGTTTCTATTGCTGTTATTTTTGCTTTAATATCTAATTATTCAAATACTGACAAAAAGGCAGCTACCTTGCAGGTTCTGAGTGGCATCCCTGTATTCAAAATGAAAAAAATCATTTCATCTACAATGACCTGCCACAATTCATTATGGATTCCTATGCAGAATGTCGGGATCCTCCACGTTTGCACTTGCTTGACAGGTACACTCATTCCTCTCTCCTCAATCTCCTCAGCAAATTGATTGGTTTGTTTGAATGATGAAGCAGTTTGATCCTAGAAACTAAATTCTTTTGGTTTCACATTCAGATTTGACACTGGTGGGCCAGGTTCTTGTTTAAAAAGATATTCAGATCCGACCTTCTTTAGGAGAGCATCTAGTAATGCCACTGAACCAGATGCTGTGAAAGTTCCAAAATATAAGAGAGCTAGGAAAACCAAGGTATTTTACTTAACAAATTTTAACTATTGTGAAAAGTGCTTCTTTCTATTGATCTAGTGATATAGCTATGATTTTATTTGCTCAGCTTGTTTTCTCTGTAATCACAAGCAATGGGGAAACTGTTTAAACTATTCCTTCTCCACATACTTGCTCATTCTATTGACTACTCAGATTTTCAGTGAGATCGTAATTTATCTATTCCTTCTCTTGCAGCGTATACTTAATTTAAATACTTACTTGAGCACTATTTTTTCCACCCTCAAATTTTACTGAATAATGTCAAAATGAACAGAAAAAACGTTCATCACAGAGGAATAGAGACTCGGCCCATCATGCATCAATGTCAAATCATAGTGGCAGGTATTGAATCCTTACGAAGGGATCTTGTTCTGCCATGTGTAGTTTGATGAAATTAATGTGTTCATGGTATTTGGCCCTGCAGAATGCAGTTTACTACTCCAACTATTAATGGACAGACCTCTCCTTCTCATACGGCCTCTACAATTGACATGACATTAAAATATGATGCGGGTGATCCTTCAAATTCTCTTGATTCAAGAACTGGTTCAGGGTATATTGAATGTGTGTTCCAACTAAATTCCTCAGTGCGAGCTGAAGAAGATGAATTGAAGGAATTCTCTTCAATTTTCATGAAGCACAATGATGTTACTGGTTCAGTTTTTCCTGAAGGACAACCCGACATTGCAGATAACAATTTTCATCACAGTTCTTCACCAGAGCAGATTGCTGCCCTTAGTTCTTCTTGTGTTACTTGGGATGAAAAGGCAGAAATAGTAGCGCCTAGAGGTCAACATTGCGATGATGTTTCAGAAATGCTTGCTGCAGAGTCTGACCTAGATACACAGGATGGATTGGCTGCCAATCTTAAGAATCCTAAACCTCTAAATATTGAGCTCAATGATGCAGATACTCCAAAATCAAGCTCTAGTAGCAGCCAGATCAATGAGGTTGAAAGCGAACTAGACGATTTCATGGATGCATTGAACACCATTGAGTCAGAATCTGAAAATGATAGTGACTGCCAAACAAAACATGAAGTTGAGCAATTTTCCTCCAAAGTTGACATTGAAGTAGAGGAGATAACACACGAGGTAACAGTACATATTCCAGACCATCATCCATCTGAATATGAATCTCGTACCTTGTCTGCTTCCTCGAATGAAAACATTCCCTGTGAATCACCCAACTCATTTTCCTCATATAGTTTTGCCCATGCAGAGGAATATCATATTTCTGGAAAATCTTCCAAGTTAGACAGTTCACCAGGCATCAAATTTTCTACTAGTGCTGATGCCATTGATAATTCAAAAGTAGAATTTGTTAGTGATCCATCATCTTCTGTCTCTGCAACTTCAATTTTAAATGTACAAGAACTATTTAGCAATAAAGCCATAAGAAGTTCCAACAGGTCTCAAGAATCTCAGGCTGACTTTTCTAGTGTTCATTCTACAACATTCTGGACAAATGGTGGCCTTTTAGGACTTGCGCCTTCAAAGCCTCCAGATTTTGCTGTATCAAATGCCACGAGACCAGATTATGTGACCAGAAGTGAAGGTGAGGCTGGTCTGCCTCCAAATCACACTTACATGTCAAGCAATGATGGAGGAGGAGCACCTGAAAGATTGATCAAGGATGCAGGAAACATGGAAAGGGTTCCAAGCTCCAAAGGCACCACATCATGGCAGGAGGATCAAGCGACCAAAGAAAATAAGCCTGCTGATTTTCATCTTGGAAATAGATGTAGTCATAGTTATGAGGATGGAGAAAATATTACCAGTGCAGTAACACCAGGAAATGAGTCGCAGCATGATTCAGACTCCAAAGTGACACCAATTGAATCCAGTCAGGAAAGTGATAAAAATTCATCACAAAGGCTTGGATTTGGACATAGGTTACTTGTTAATGGTTTTAGTAGAAAGATGTCACTGGTCCATGATGGTGAACATGAACCAACCAGGTTACTGAAAACTACTACATTAGAGCGACAGAGCTGGCAAAATGAAGTTACACATCAAGCAACTCCAGAGAAAGCATACAACGAGCAGTTTGGAAGTAAATATTCAATTGATTCGCTCATGTCTTCACCACCATTGGAACATATGAAAATATCTTTCCACCATATCGATGGCTTTGAGGATTCTAAACTGAAACTGAAATTTCCAGATGGGAACCGCAGTAATGAAAGCATTAGAGACATGTTTCCATCATTTCAATTGATTCCAGAGTCTGCTATTCCACTGCGCCATGTGGGTTCTGAATCTGATGATGATACATTCTGTAGATCATCTCCTTATACGTCTGATGATTGTCTTAGCCATGACTCTGTATCAGATTCTGAGCAGTGGGAACCTGACGAGTTTCCTGAAGACAAGGACCATGAGCTGTATGATGCTTCGTGCAGAATATTTCCAGACGAATCTTTTTCAAGCTCTCCTCAGCCTGGGAAATCTGGCAATAATGGTATTTGCATTGACAAAGGACTTCCAAGCATGTATACTGAGAATGGTGCATATCCGCATCTATCTGCGTCATTGGATCTGCCATGTTTTGATGCCATGAACCCTGTAGTGAATGGAAAAACAAAGGATAATTTAGTTGAAACAAATCAATTAGAGTTGGAGTATCTTAACGATTCCACCCCATCGCCACCACCTCTTCCTCCAGTTAAATGGCGAGTTTCGAAGCCCCACTCTGATTTATCAGAAGGCAAACAACATGCTCTATTTGAAACTCATGAACATGCATTTGATATAAAACCTTTGGAGTCTACTGTGCCCCAGCAACCTAAGCCTGCCCCAGTTGCTGAACAGAAAATGAAAGACGATACTCTTGCATTTAAACCTAAAAGCAAGGTAACATTCATACAATAGTATAACTATTTGCTGGCTTCAATATAATTCAGTTTATCACAGCGAGGAGCATGAACTAACTCTTTGCCATGGGATTCTGTGTCTGCAGCAACAGGATCAGCAGAAATTGAATTGCCAGAAAGAAGCTAATCAATCTGCAAGTGGCAAGGATATAGATGAAAAGGAAGATTTCTTGCATCAAATCAGAACCAAAGTGAGTTTAGCCTCTCTTTTTCCTTCACTGTTGTTTGGCTGCTCTCGAAATCCAAGAATTGTGAATTGATTATAGCATTTGAGATGAAATTGAAATGATAAGACGAAAGAAAAGAGACTAGTTACTGATAGCTTCAATATATTTTCAAAAGCAGTATGGCTGGCTACCTGCATTATTCGAGAATTGAATCTCAACTTGACAAATCTTGCACATTGTTGATGATCCACTTGTATGACAACTGAAGGACTGCATATCTTAATTCTTAGATGACCTTTGTGCATGTTATGAACCAAAAGCTCAGGATGTATATTTGTATTTTGGGAGATAAAACTGAATGAAACTTGGCACCTATAAGCTATGATACGATGACAGTTTATTTATTTAGCTTACTCGTGCCAACTTCTGATCCATAATTTCTCTGATGAATCACTATAACATTCTCGTAAAATTGCAAAATGGATTCTGCTAATGAGAAACTAGGATCAAACAGCCTTACTACCAACATTCAAAAGAAGCACTATTCTAGCTCATCACCTGTATTGTTCCCCTAACATTTCTTCATAGTCATCTCAAATTCATCCATTTTAATGTAGCATGAAAATTTCTACCCACATTCAACTTCAACTTTCATCCCCACCATACAAACTCAGTGCCAAATTTAATAAGTATCCTTTAATATCACCACTATTAACCAGAAAAGAAGGGAACGTCCAAGATGAGTAGGAGATTGATAGTTGTGATGGAAACGAAAGGTCAAGGCTTTACTGAATTTCACCGAGTTATGTACGTACTAGTTGCTGTGTGATGAGAAAAATTATGAGCTCTAGCACTCACGAGCTTTCCCTTCATCCTTTATTGTGCCACTGCAGTCATTCACTCTAAGACGCACAGCAACAGCAAAGCCAACTATCTCCTCAGGTCCCACCGCGAGCAACAAAGTCAGTGCTATTTTTGGAGAAAGCAAATGCAATCCGCCAGGTATTCAATATTTCTCTTTCTTTCCATCCTTCTTCTGGTTAAATTTGTTTCTCCTTGTTCTGGTTAGCATCAACAAATTAAAACTGAAAAACATGCCAGGCTGTTGCGAGTGATGATGGGGAAGATGATGATTGGAGTGACACTTGATTGTTTTAGGTGGTTGTGCAAGTTCTTCAGAAACAAATCCTCTTATTTCTGAGTTACTGAAGCTGCTGGCTTGGTCACTTTGAAAATATGTTGATAACTGGACCCACACTATCATCTTGGAAGCTGTGCAAGTTCAGTAGAAGAAATTCTCTTGTGATTTTGAGCATATGTCAATAATCAGGTTATGCATATGTGAATAATCCCAGTTTCATGGTGTAAATAATTTCTAGGTTTTTTTTTTTTATTTGAGTACTTGTTGCGGATATTTGCATTAATTTTGAAGTAGTTAGGATTTAATGTATAAACCATGGGATAGGCTACTAGGTCTCTTATGATGTATCTTTCTTCCCCGGGCATTAATTATTCATGCATGATGCCAGAATAGGAAAGCTCAAAAGGTTAGGTTTCCTGCTTTTTATCTTTTGGCATTAATTATTCATGCTTGAATGTTGCGTTAGGTTCTCCGTTTATTTTCCATGGGACCAGCAATTTTCCCCATCTATTTCGAGTTGCTGGTGCATATCTTAATTCATTGTCGAAGCTAGGACATGGTTGTAAACTTTTTTTGGAACGATTTGGTATATTAAAAGAAGAGGGGAGAATGTACAGAGAAATGCAAGGCCAAGACCCCATAGACGGGCTTGAGCCTAAGCAGAAAGGAAAAAGAAACAAAGCAAAAAGGAAAATGGCCTTACATGCCTACAAAACAAAAACGAAAGGAGGAGGGCGAATGCCCAAACAGAAACCAAAGGAAAAGCCCAAAAGAAAACCGAAAACAACATGCTTAAACATGCTGCCTTTCAAACCAGCACAAAAGAGACCATAGCTCAGGAATGAGAACCCAATCGGACTGGGCTGGAGGCCATCCGACAATCGAAAACCAGCACAACTTAGATAGGCTGTCTTCCAACAAGGCCTCTAGCTCTCTCAGCAGTCAAATCTTCATTTAAATTCCATCGAACCTTAATACCTTCAGAAAGGGGGTATTTGAGCGACAAATTTGAAATGTGGAGCCGAAGGAGCTGGAAAATTTCTTCTGAAAGATTAGCAGCAGATTTATACGTATTGTTGAAAATACGGTTATTCCTTTCAAACCAAATGTAGTAAACCACTGCCGCAAGGATGAGCCGAGCTATAAGATGCCTCTCGGAATTCTTCTTCCACCTGTGAGAAGAGGACCAATGAATCAGATCAACCCAGGTAGTCGAAGGCCAAAAGAGACCTGCCTTCCTGTTGATGGTCAGCCAAACAATATTAGCATAGGAGCATTGAAAGAAAAGGTGCTCGTGAGATTCATTATCCATTTGACATAGAGCGCAATGCAAGTCCACCGGATCCCCATCAATAAAAAAGCTTGTCTAAGGTACGAAGCCTTCCACGCATAGCAAGCCAAAGCATGAAAGTGTGACGAGGAATATGCTCCTTAAACCATAACGAGTTGATGATTGGGATCAATCGGTTGTCTAGCACGTAACAACTCCCATGCACTCGGACGTAGAAAAGGATCCCGAGGCCGAACCGGTCCCAAATCAGCCCATCTTCCCTATATTGGTTGGGGCTGACAATCAATTGTGTTCCACACTTCTCGGAGGGACCAGGGAAGTAATCAAAAAGCCCATCTGCCTTCTCCAATAACGTCCCAGAGACTTTGGCCTCGCCAAGTCAAACCCGTAGAAGCTATGACCCTTGCGAGAAATAAGATCACTGATTCTAGCACCCCGAGGAAGCCAATAATCATGCCACAAATAAGTAGTTCTTCCATTACCAATGGTGCTTTTCATTTTACCACGACACCATTCCCTCATTTGAAGAATTTTTCTCCATGCCCATGAAGGATTGGAGGGGGTTCGAATTTGCCAAATAGACTTTCCCCTCAGCAGATTAGGCGTGAACCCATGAAGTCCATATAGTGTCCTTGCGAGTAAGCGGGACGCCATAGAAGCTTAGTAATGGCGGCTCGATTCCACTCTTTCAAACGCTTGATGCCCGAGCCCACCTTCCCGAATGGGGTAACATATAGAGGTCCAAGCTACCTTTGCCCCTTTGGGCGAGGGTGACCCCTTTCCGAGAAAGCTAGACATGATGCTCTCTATTTTCTTGATCACCGAGCAAGGAAGCATTTAGGGAGTAGTCAGATTGAGCCGGCTTTTTCGGTAAGATTGTAGATGAAGACATAAAAACACTATGGATTGAAATATTGTAGTTATATTTTTACCATTTTAAACAAAAAAAATCAATAAAATTGACTTTGGGGATAATATAGATTGTAAATAAAATTGCTTCATTGCTTTTTTAGGATTGCTTTTTATGAAATTAATATGAGGCTTATAACTAGGGTTATGAGTTTTGAAAATTAGTTTTGGTTGACTTTGGTTATTTTTTAGGTCTTTTTTTCATAATTAATTCTTATTATTTTATCATTTAATATTTGATTTATTGAGACTTGATCTTCATGCTTCTCTTTTGCATTTTTCTTTTTATAAGGTCATCTGAATCATATGTTCACAATTGCAGCGTTAACAAGTTAACTTGGATATGACCTTTATGACCTTTTTTATTGCTTATTTTACAAGGAAAAATAATTTCTTTCTAGGTTTCCCTTCAACATTGGATTATATATATATATAAAAATTAAGCTTTAAAGTTTTATTCAGATTATTTTCAATTGGTAACCCCAATATTATGACCATATCATTGATTTGCATGTTGACCTGGGTGGGCTCTAGTTAGGTCTTTTTGACCTTTTTTGAACTATATTTGTTTTCAATATTTTATTTACTACAAATTAAGCTTCAATTTTTTTTTACGTTTGGCTCTCTTCGGGGTTATAAAGTTCTCATTTAATTTTTGTTTTGTTATCAAATAAGATCTTTCAACATTTGGTTTTATTTAAAAACAAAATTCTATTTCATACTTTAGTATTTGATTGATTGAGAATTAGTCTACTTGTCTTTTCTTTCTTTCTTTCTTTTCTTTCTTTGAAGTTATCCCAATTTTACTTTCATGGTCATGATGTTAGTAGGTTATTTTTTATTATTATTTTTTAGTTTTACTCTTGAATATTAAATTATTTGATAGTTAAGTTTTATAGTTTTATTAAGTTTGCTTTTAATAGATTTACCTAGGTTTCACAACCAGGTTAAACAACTGACATACTAACCCACAGAATAAATTGAGTTTTTTTTATTGTCTATTTCTTATTAGTTTATCATTATATTTATTTATTATTCATATTATTAGATTAACTCAATTGATTGTAAGTTTTTTTTCCCTTTTTTAGAGAGACTCGTGTTACCTTAACATGTTTTTTTTTTAAGTTCAAAGAAAAACTGAGTAATTAAACAATGGTACATAAGTCAATTATTTAGTCTCAGCATGCCCCCTAATCTAATCTAACTATACAACAATTACATTTCCAAAGTATATAAAGACTTGGTACTATACAATAAAATAAAATCTCAACTTCACATAACAATTCATTATTGCTTTAAAGCAATAGTAATGGTTGTATATGATTGTATAAATGATATTCTTCTATATTCAAATACTTGAAATTTGCTCTGTTTTAAGAGATAGGAAAAAGATAACTTTAAATTGCATAGAAATTATATAATCATCACATTAAATAACTTTAATTAAAAAGTATTGTTTATTATAATAGTATTTTAAAAAAAAATTAATCAATGCTTTTTTATTTTTTTTAAATCATACTTTAATATTGTATGTAATTTTTTATTAGATTATCTCATTCTCATAACAAAGATAGCACGTTCGAAGGATTAACTTTGTTACTTGAGATTTTCTTTTTCTTTTTTTTATTAACTTTTTTTAATTTCATTCTTTAATATTATATTGATTGATAATTAAATTTTATGATTTATTTTGTTTGCTTTTTATTAGGTCATTTTGGCCTCATAACCAAGAAATAGTACTAAACCAGTTAATTCAAGTTGTTTTTTGTGTTATATTTTTAATTGTGCTTTTTTTTTATATATATATATATATATATTTCAATATTGGGTTGGTTAAGAATTTAACTTCATAATCTGTTTTGATTTGTTTCTAAAAGTACATATTGGTCTTAAGGTTAGGTTCATAGTTTGACATTTTAACCACGGTTAAATGAGGTTTTTTCAAAAACTTTTCTTAAAGATTATCTAGGTCTCATGACTATGATTATGGGTCCTTAAACATTAAACTTGATTTTTACTGGGTTGTCCTCGTATCATGACCAGGGTTGTAAGTTTAGCGAGTTAAGCCAATTGAGTAAGTTTTTTTTCTTTTTTTTCAATTGACTTTTTCCCAATTTCATCAATTAATGTTGTGTTTGATTGACAATTACATTTCAGTATTTGTTTTTTTTCTTATTAATTATCTTGGCTTTATGACCCAGGAATAATGCTTAACAAGTTAATCCGATTTAACCTGTTATATTTTTTGTATTATTTATTTATATATATTTTTTTATAAATTTTATCGTTCAATATTAAGTTTGGAAATTGAGATTTAGAATTTTTATCTTAATCCCATGACTAGAGTAATGGTTCTAACATGTTAACACAAGTCAAAACAATTTTCTCATAACCCAAGTCATGTGTTTGACAAATTAACTCAAATTATTTTCTATGTTATTTTAATCTCAATCTTTAAATTAAAAAGAATGTGATATACATTTTATATTTTTTGTTATAGATTAATGAGATATAGAACGTTTAATAAATATTACTACATCACTAACATGATGACATCCTTGCATTATTTTGGAGGTTTCAAAATTACAGTTTCTTTGTCAAACATATAAATTTGTTATTTTTTTTTAATAATTTTTAGATGCTATAATTATTTGGCATTTTTTGTTTTTTACATGTAAGAATGAACAAAAAACAACACGAGAATAAGAAACAACTAAAGAAATTTAGCTATGGTGGCATCATTTTCTTAGAATTATGAAATACTTCAAACAATAGAATATCGAAATAAAACAATATTAAACCTAGATATGTTAAAGATATAGAGTTTTGTTAATAGTCTGCTTGTTTTATTTTAACACTAAACCTAGGGTGGCATATTTTTTATTTTAACACAACTTATCAAAACAATATAAAAATATAATTTAAAAAAAAATAATGTTTTTTAAAACCACTTTTCAAATAAATAAAAAAAAACAAATTCAGCCGCATAAATGGTATAAATTAAACTTATTATATGGTATAAACTTCACATGCAAAATTCCATTTTTTTTCATTTCAAAGCTTCACCGACCCTTCGATTACACAGCAAGGCTCTGCCTATTTTCCCCTATTTAATTTTATTAGGTTAACTAGTAAGCTAAGACACCTTGAGATTCAAGAAAGGAGCCCACAAAATATTATTCATATATAAAACATAACAATTTATAGAAAATTAAAATAAAATATGCCATCTTAACAGAACATAACAAAATTCTCCCTCCTTAGAATCTAAAATACGCATTGAGGATATCACAGACACCTGACCACATGCCTCACTTCTTCTTCTCAGCACCTCCAGCAGCCCTGTCGGAAAAATACACCAAAAGAAAATAAGAAACTTTCCGGCCAGCATCAAAGCTTGGATTTCAAGTGAATTTACCAATAAATCAAAAACAAGTAACGATCCTTGATCCTAAAATTTACCTCATCTTGCGGAGAACATTAGACATCTCCTCACGCTTCTTCTTAGCCCTCTTGTGTGTGCCCAGCTTTCTTTTAGCTACCTTCAAAGCACGCTTGTCCTTGCCAACCTTAAGAAGCTCAGTGATCCTCTTCTCATACGGTGCAAAACCAGCGACTTCCCTGATCAAACTCCTAACAAATTGCACTCTTTTGCTGTTTTTCTACACTCCAGACATGCATGAGAAGTTAGAGTATCATAACCAGCTACTTAATGCAAAAGCAATATGTAAAACAACTCTGACTTATTAGGCACATAGTAATTAATATAATGAACAAATGTACATCTATATTCCAAAGACAAATCCAAGGATAGACAGAAACATAATTATAAGCAAAAAAAGTTACAAAACTACTAGTGTATTCAAACAGTATCACACAAAAACTCAGTAATACATTCAATAAAAGAAATAAAATATAACACACCTCAAAAATTAGATAAAAAAAACACTGGAGTTAATAGGAAATAGCAGGACCAGAACATAAATATGAAAAAGCAGTCTCGGTTGGTGAAATAACTTACTCCTTTGCGATCAGAGGGTCTTGGTGCTAGCTCCTTCTTGGTCACAATGTGTCCCTTGTTCAATCCCACAAAGAGGCCAGTATTTGGCTGTTTGGGAGCCATTGCCTAAAAAAATATATGCACTTAATATCAAACACCTAAATATAAACAATCAAACCAACATGACAATAACAAAATCCCTGAAATATTTCTAATCAGAATCTGAAACAGCTATGAACCAAAAACCTTCCCAATAACAATTTATACTACAGACAGCAGCAGAACACAAAGCATTTTCAAAACTAGAAAACAAGGAGAACATAGACAAACAGTTCAAAATATTTGGTTTTATATACGAAATAGCAAGCCAAATATTAGCATAAATTGTTAATACTGAGTCCTGCCATGTCCCAAATACGCAAAATTTAACTTATAAGCAGTCAATACAGAAAACCTAAATGGGTTTCAAAACTAAACCCAAAAGGCTCCGATTCAACAAATAACAGGCTTATCAAGCAATAAACAGAACGAAGTTTCGTTTCCATTATATATCTATATAAAAGTTGCTTGGAAAATACACACATTTACGTCTTTAAGTAAATCAAACATAGAAACATGACAAAGAGATCAGAAGGGAGAGAGAGTTGAAGCACCTCAAGCTCAGAGCGAATGTTGCTACCGCGGCAGATGTGAGGCGGAACGGATGTTTGAATTAGGGTTTTAGGGTTGACGTTGTTTTTATACAGGGCTGGCCCATTTTTTTGTGTTTCTTTATTCAATAATGGCCCAACCCACTTACATAGTTCTTCTCTTACATGTGGACTTAAAGATATGTGCCGGTTCAACAAACAACAAGCCCAAAGCTCGGTTCAAATTATACATAATTTTTAAGCAATAGAAGTAAAAATGGATTAATAAGGTAATGAATTAATATACTCTATATTTATCATATAATAACCAAAAGAGTTATAGAATGTGTTGGATTGAATGGTTTAAATGGAAAACATGAATAGTTTAAAAACTTATCTAAAATAAGTATCTTCATGATGGTATTTTTGATGATCCTATTGAGTGTTTATAAGATATA
The DNA here is from genome assembly GCA_029204005.1 of Salix udensis. Classification (NCBI taxonomy): domain Eukaryota; kingdom Viridiplantae; phylum Streptophyta; class Magnoliopsida; order Malpighiales; family Salicaceae; genus Salix; species Salix udensis. The sequence continues at coordinate 3,536,386 of CM055029.1, read as the reverse complement.
CCTTAAGAGAGAAAGTTTAGAGGCTCGGCCATGGGTCATGGTTAGAATTACAATATAGACTAATAACGAGCTGATTGGCCCGCTTCGCTGGGTATTTTTATCTATGTAAAAAATTAATTGATTTTATAAATGTTGTATTACATTATTTTAATATTTAATTAGTATAATTGTAATTGATAAAATATGCAAAAAAATGGTTTTTTTTCAACAAAAAATGTGATTAAATATTGTTATTGCTAAAAAAACTTTTGATAAAATTTGTTAGAAAATTTGCTAAGAAGGTGAAATGATTTATAAGAAATTTGTTGTCACGGATACTCTAGTTAAAAAAACAAAATAACAAAAGAAACCCGGTTAAAAAAGAAGAATTGAGTTGGACAGTAAAAAATCAAAAATACATGTGAAAAAAGGTCACCGTTTTTTAAAAGAAACAAACAAAGGGTCTAAAATATAAATTTAAATTCAAAGCCAAAGTTTTTTTATAAGATTTATTCATCATATTATTATATTCAATATCTTTAAGAATGCCGATATTAATTGTTTTTTTCAAGAAATCGTAGGTAATTTTTTTTCTCTCTTTATATATTTTTAGGCGATAATATTAAATAAATATTAAACATATATACTTAGTCTCACATATTATATAGTGTGATCGAAATGGGAAGTAATTTTTATATTTTTTAATTGTAGATAACCTAGGTAAATTTGTTAAAAAAAAAACAATATGAGTTGCCTTTTCTCCCCAGTAATATTAAATCTGACACATTATAAATAAAAACATTGCAATATTTTTCAAAAAAGGAATATATATTTTTTGCGTGCTATAATTACTTATTTGCTGTCTAAAAAGAACAGTGTAGTCGAAACAGAAAGTGCCTCATATAGTTTTTAATTGTATATAATGTAGGCAAATTTGTTTACCTTTTGTTTTTTTGAGTTGTATTTTTTCCCGGGTAATATTAGATCTTAAATATTAAAAATCCATATTTTTTTTCAGAAATACACTTGAACAAAAGAGCACAAAAATAAAATATGTTTCATTTTAATGTGTTTTTTGAAAAAATATTATTAGATGTTGAAATTTCTAATTATTGTAGATAAGACATTGAAAATAATGACAATAATTATTCGTAAGTTTTTTTCTTTATAAATATGTTACACTAATTATAGATTTTGCTATTTATTTCATATTAGTGCATTTAAAATAATGATAATAACTATTTGTGATTTTTTCTCTGATAAATATTTTAGACTAATTATATATTTTGCTATTTATTTCATATGAACACCTTAAAATATATATATTCATAACTTTTTGCAATTACGATCTCTTTTAGGTATTCTAGAAAATAACAATAATTGTCGTGAGTGCGCATAAGGCTGACCCGGACACCTCGGTTAAGGAAAAAAAATGTATAAGTGGCAAATCAAAATAGGAATAAATTTTAAAAAAAAAGTGAATCCGGAGATCGGTCGTGGTGCACGTAAGTTGGCTCGGACACCTCGGTTATAAAAAAAAATTCTTGTTTTTTGTAAAACCAAAAAACAACAACCAGCTAGTAAAAAAAAATCATTTTTTTAACATAAAAAACCTTTTTTTTAAAAAAAAAGTTCTTAAAAAAAAATCAGATTTGAAAAAAAAACAACAATCAGTTATTAAAAAAAAATTAAACAAAAAAACCCTTTTTTTTTAAAAAAAATTAGTTATTAAAAACAGAAAATATTATTTTTTGGAAAAAAATAAAAAAACAACCCATTAATTAAAAAAATATTTGTTTTTAACAAAAAAACATTTTTTTTTAAAAACAAACAGTCCTTTAAAAAAAACATCAAATTTGTAAAAAGAAAAAACAATAACCAGTTATAAAAAAAAAAAACCTTTTTTTTAAAAAAAAAAAAAAATTTAACAAAAAAAATCAGTTATTTTTTTTAACAAAAAAAATCAGTTATTTTTTTTTAAAAAAAAGAAAAGAAAGAAAAACGAAATGAGATTGGTAAAAAACAAAAACAGTTCTTAAAAAAAACAAAAGAAAACAGATTTTTTTTTTTAAAAAAAAGAAAAACGAAATCAGATTGGTAAAAAAAAACAGTTTTTTTTTAAAAAAAAGAAAAAACGAAAAAACGAAATCAGATTGGTATAAAAACCAAATTCAGTTTTGATGGCTGGAGGTTCGAACCCCCTGCGCGCTGGATTCCAGCGCGCAGGGCGAAACCACTCAGCCACATCTATTCTTCAGTCATCTCCACCATAAAAATATATAAAAAATCATTCCTGTGAAAAAAAAAAACAGGTGTACCTACACTCGCGAAGCAAAAGTGAAAAACGACCAGTCCACAGTGCACATGAGTGTGCGTGCACAGTGGACTGGTGGCCGACCTGTTTTAGCTTACTTGTTAATGTCTCTTTATGGTGATTTAATTTGCTCATTATGCCAATAGCCGAGGAAATAGGTAACTGTGCTAAGTGTATAAAATAAATATTATAGAATTTAAGGATGACCCCCCCTTATTTTTATGTTAAAAAAAGCTTGTAATAAAAATAATTAGTGAAGTTTTTTATCATGTCTTTATAAAGAAAGAAGAACACAACTTTAAACGTATCTCTGTAATACTCTTTATATTGTTTAACTTTATAAAGTGATAATCCTCAGGCTTGCACTTTTAATAATAGCTGAAATTTCATTAAATGATTTATAGAAAAAGATGGCCTTTCTTTTTGGTTTTAGATTATTCCTCTAGTGAGATGTAATAGATAACCCTAATTGATTCCAATCTACCTAGTTGCATGATATGGATTGTGAATTCAAGCAAAACAACACTAGTTGTTCGTGTTAAGAAACCAACTCACCTAAAAGTTTAAGCTTATAAGTGAGGTTTTCGAATATGATTTATATTATTCTCTAACACACCCTCTTGTGTGAAAGCCATTTAGGCTTGAAACTTGCACAAACTCATATCATCTTATGCTTGGTTTTTATCAAATAGAATAGGGCGGTGAGATTTAAACTCGTGACCACTGGGTCAACAAGGCTTTGATACCATGTTAAGGAATCAACTCACAAAAAAGATTAAACTTATAGATGAGGCCCCAAAATATAATTTATATTATTCTCGAACAATTCATCCTCGTAATATCAGTAGTATAAGAGAAGTTCAAAATAAATTTCAAAGGCTTTGATACTTTGCCAAATTTATCACTAAATTTCAAATCTTTCTTTTGTATAATATTCCTCAATAAAATCCCGCATAACCCTAAAAGAATCATATCTTGCTGCTCTAAATGGATAGTTGGCGATGGTTTCTAGTCGAGCAACCAAGGAAGAAGTTCAAAGATTGCTTAAGTGATAGCTCATGGAAGTTTTCCTAAAAAAGAAAAAGAATCAAATGAGAATCCCAGCTGTGTAAATCATTTCATTTTACATTGCTTATTTCAAGCCGCTCAACTTTGTAAATTAAGCAATCAACCCTAGCTGTACAGCCCATAATAGCCCTACGATGCATGGTTCCTTTGATCTTTGAGTTATTCTTGGAATCTTTGATTTAGACCTCGTAGAGGTTTCTAAAGCAAAAGGAGAAAGAAATGACCTCTTGCCAATAGCTTGGGAATGGAATTGAAGGCTTGTAGGAGTCTAGAACCTTGCATTGGTAAGGACCCAAAACAAATTTCCCATTAATTTCAGATAAAATTGCGAAGTTGGGTAGAAGGTTAATCATTCTCTAAACGTTGTTTCTAAGCTACTTTGGTAGAAAATCATTACCCCCTTCATTTTTGGATTAAGGCAGATCAAATTCATGGGTAAATTAGTTAAATTTTGATGAAAAAAGGAGATAGTGAGACTGCTTACATGGGTGAATATAAATAATTGATAAGTGAAAGTATCGGTTCATGTTCTTTCAAAAAGTCAAATAAGTGACAAAGTGCAGACAATTAGGCAAAAATAATGACTTTTGCAGCGATTGGTTTATAATTTTTGGGTATATTACTATTTTTCTTTTAATTTTCTCCAAGCATTAAAGTAAAAGTAATATGGGAGACATTGTTGACGTTCAAAATAAAAAATAGGATAAGTGTATGCTATTTTTATTTTAAAAGTTGGCAATTGGCTTGTTCACATGTGGACGTGTGGTGTGCTTGAACATATTCAAGGCTAATGTTTGGGATAACGAAGCAACTAGCAACAATTGGCTAATGTAATCCAGAGAAATACTAAGTGGACTTAGAAAACTTTATATTTAAATGGGCTAGTTTTTCCTGTTTAGTCTAATGTTTTAAAATCTTTCCAGTACTAAAAATATTATTTTTTATTAACATGAGTGTTTGGGTTAGTTTATTTATATCTTAACAAATCTCATAAGCCCTGAAGTTAACAACCATATAAACTTTTAGTGATCGTTATATTAACAGCTACATGGTTCAAACCTAAAACAACAGAGGGAGAAAATTTCTTTGTCTCGAACTCTTACCACTAGAATAGCTACTAGATGATTTAAGATATTTGTTTTCTTGTATGGGATGAGTGAGGATGTATTTTTTTTTTTATTTTCTTATAATAAATCTTCATGATCTATTAGTGTAGTAAACTTATACATAATTTCTGTCAAGAAGACTTATGGATGATGTGATTTGTTATAGTTTTATCATGATCAATTTTCATGATATTTAGTATTTTTTATGGTTGATTATTTGATTAAACTATATTGTTTATTATTTGAAATAGGTTTACAATTTAATTCCATGTTATTATAGATACAAATCCAAAACACCAAGTATATGAATTTCATTATAATTAATAATATGTTCCCGTCTCTCTCTCTCTCTCTCTTTTCTTATTGCTTCACATATCTTACGCGAAAACTTTCGAAGTATTTAATAAATGAGGATACCATCAATGTATGGGAAGTCTTATATATATATATATATATATATATATATATATATATATATATATATATATATATATATATATATAAGTACTCGTAATTTTCCATCGTTGCAACTTCTTGTGTATGTTGTATTTTAACTTAATCTCTAATCTACAATACGATTAAAAAAAATTACACTTTGCATGTGAAATTGATAAATACAAAAGAAAAGTTCATAAAAGAGAGAGAGAGAGAGAGAGAGAGAGAGAAGTGGTCACTAGTACTGTGGAAGGTGAGGAGGGGGGATTATTAATATAAAAATAAATAAATACATAAAACTTAAATTATTCAAATCAATCCTGATAATTAATATTTAAAATTACAAGAAATAGGTAATTCGGATAGTAATCTAACTAGGTTTTTTTCAAGTCGTGTAGGTAATTAAAAAAACTACCCGAACTACTCAAATTATATATTTTTTGTATAGATTTTTAAGACTAATAACTCAAAGTTTATTGAACCTAATTTGCAGTATTTTAGGTTAAGGGACATAAAATTTCTTCATAGATTGCATGCCATTCTCCTTTTCCTTTTTTGATCTTGATACAAGCTTCCATCCTAAATCATCTCTTGACGAAAAGCTTCCCTGACGTTCAATTGGAGCAAATGATTCGGATGGTAGTAAATTTTAATCCTTTTTTCTTTTCTCATCTTTATTATTTCCAGCTGCCGTCCTAGCAAAGAATAATAGAAACACTTAAGAAAACCAGTGAGCTGGTTCTTCAGAGTCTTTCAAGATAAATGTGGCTTAATTATTATTTATAGCAATTTAATTTATAATTTGGAGTATGTTTTGGATAATGCCACTGTCCTTTATCCAAGAATCCCGGCAGGAAATGTGTTCTCGAGAGTAAAGAAACTCAGGAAGTTATTATTAATTGTAAGAGATACTCATGCTGAATTATATAGGATACTTAGCTTTGATAGAAGATAAACCTAAAACATGAGTTGTTGGGCGAATAAATTATGTATACGATTTAATAGTCGCAAATTGCCAGCAGGTGTTCAATCTATTAAAAAAAATAACATAAAATCATTTTTAAAATTTTATTTAATAATTTAAGTTTTTGAATTTAAATATTCTTTGAAACAATCATGTTTATAAGTATTCTAACCATATTTAGAATGAATACAAAAATTTCACTAGTGGTTCATGTTGATTATTATTAGGAGTGTAATTGAAGTTATTTTTTAAAGTATTTTTTTTGTTATCATAATGATTTTTTGATACCAGTATATAGAAATGATCTAAAAATATCCAAAATATTTAATTTAAATAAAAAAAAATATTTTTTTTAAAATATTTTTGAAATGAAATTACAGGTAGGATAGCAGTGGGGTTGCTGATTTGTAATTAGTTTTTGCTGCGAAGCCTTTTGAAAAGAGCAGGTATTAATGATGGTTGAGCTGTAATTTAATGGAAAAATAACCAGAGATCGACTACTTTATTGTTATTTAATTTAGGGTTTTATTTTCTTCCTCTTAAAGCAGAGATCGACACTTCTTCCATGGCATGTGGAGAACCTTTTAGCTTCACTAGGTAGAAACATTTCATATGGAGAAGCCAAGCATTACACTCGTAAAGGTATATATTGTCGTGCAAAAGGCATGCATCCACGACAGCTGAAGAGGCGGCTGAGTCTCCCCTCCAAAATAATCTCTTTTTATATTCATCTCGTTTTAAGCTGCTCCTCTCAAAGTTTCCAGCTCACTATTATTACAATATAAAATTGATTGTTTTTTAAATCATTTTTTAATTCAGAAATATATTAAAATAATTTTTATAAAATTTATTTTTCACATTAGTATATTAAAACGATTCAAAAAATAATTAAAAAATATATTTTTTAACAAAAAAAACAAGTTGAATATCACTCTCAAACACCCACCGAGTATAAAGTATCTTCCTGCTTTTGTTTTTTCTTTTTAGTTATTGATTTGTTTTTAATTTAGTCTTTATATATTATATAGTTTGTTCATGAAAATGTACAGTTGATAACAAAGAATAAAGTTTAAAGGTATGGTAAACACCGGGCGATTGCTATAGTTATCCTTTTTTTTTCTTTTTTATTGCATTTTGACCTTTTTTTTTGTTGATGGATTATTTTTTTAAGAAAAATAGTCTTATATATAATGTGTTTATGGGAATCTAGAGTTAGAAATTTATTTTAACTTGTCTTTTATATGATCATTAAGATATAAAATAAAATATTCCAGCATACAAGGATATTAAGAGTGAGGAAACTATTGTTCACCCAATTGTATTATACATTACAATAGTTGTCCACGGTGTGGATATAATTTATTTTTATTATATTAGTAAATAAAATATATTTTAAAACAACAAATTGCAATTCTAGTGGAGTCCAAGCGTGCTAGGCTGCTAGCCTAAGTTGCCTAATTTATAGGTTTTGCAGGTTAATCAACGAACCTAATATGCTTTTTTTCCCATTTTTTTCCTAATTATTTTTATTTTATTTTTTAATATTAAATTAGTTAGGAAATACACTATATAATTTAATTTTATTTATTTTCTATAGAATTATCACAATCTCAAATAAATACTTGTTTTATGATTGGTGTTCACTTTTTATAAAACACGCAGATAAAAAATATTATTAAACTCAATAGAGTTCTTGACCCGAATCGTGAGAGTGATCGAATTTATTATTGTCTCAATATTATTTAAAAAAAAAACTATCATCTTAAAGTTTTCATTCAATTTATTCTCGTTAACAACTTGCTTTTACTTTTATTGCCATGGATAATCATTTGATTTAACAAAATATGTATCCTAAAAAACAAAGTTTAGACACAACTAAGTACATAACCCATCTTATAGGATTAAATATATTAATCTTAATTATTTCATTCAAATTTGTTTCTTGATATTAACTACATTAAATTTCAATCGAGTTTAAATAAATTAGTTGAATTATTAGAAAATTTAGTTAGCTCAATTAAATCAACATATTATCTAATCCAATTAAAAATCTAAAATAGAATTGGTTTCCGGGTTTTAGATTTCATGAATCATGTCACCAAATTCAACCAATCGAGTTTACCAGCGATGTTTTCCTTGTCTCCTTTATATTAACACAACTTGATGCTGAAGAGTCATCCACGGCAGCAAGCAACATCCATAGTTATCTTATTATTCTATGGCGTGGGGCATCGATTCTCATCCTTGCTTAAAACCTAGTATCAATCCGTTCAAGAAATTTAAATTATTAAATGAAATTCAAAAAACTGATATGATTTTAGATGAGGGAATCTCATCACTGGTTTTTAGCATGGATATAGGTTTGATAGGATCCTTCTGAATCGAGTGTGGTTACATATTTACACACCCATTATAAAAAAATAAAATATCAATTAATACAACAGAATTCATATTTATAATATCTACATATTGTAACCCCTTTATTATGTGCGCGTATGCACATATTTTTTGGCTAATACTTTTTCTTATTTGATTAATATGGATGTTCGGGCTGTTAGAGTATAATATAATCATATTATGGGACCTCACCTATTAACTTAAATTTTTAGGTGAGATGGTTCCTTAACATGGCATCAGAGCCTTGTTGACCCAGCGGTCACGAGTTCGAAACTCACCACCTCATTCTATTTGATAAAAAAATCAAACACAAAGCAATGTGAGTTTGTGCAAGTTTCAAGCCCAAAGGGCTTTCATTTTAGGGGATGTGTTAGAGTATAATATAATCATATTATAGGGTCTCACCTATTAACTTAAGTTTTTAGATAAAATGGTTCCTTAACACGGGTTACCTTGACTAATTTTATAGGTCTTAAAGTTAATAATTATATAAGTCTCTAGTGGTAATCATATTAGCAGCCACAAGACTCGAATTTAAAATCACAGGGGAAGTAAACCTTTTCATCCCACTTTTTGATTTAATTGTTTATTGAACTAATTTTATAAGATAGTCTTAAATTTTAGTAGAAAGATGAAATTTTGTTATCCGTCCATAGTGAAGCACATACTAATTAACTAGTTATTATGACTACATCATTTTGGTTTATTTGAGAGCTAGTGTATCGAAGATTTATTTTACAAAAAATAATTCCTATGACCTGCAAAAGGTTTTTGAATGGTTAGTGATAAAAGAGAAAATATAAGCTTTTTACCAAAAAGTAAGTTTGGAACACCTGTACAAATAGGTCTCTTGATTGCTTAATTTACTTTTATTTTTATGTAAAAAATCATAATAATAAGATATGATTTTCTATGACTTCTTTAATAAAGTCTAATATAATTATACAAAATAATGTCATTCTAAAAAACTGATTTTTCAAATAAAACTGTAAAAATAATTCCATACGACTTGGTAAGATGAATCAAATGAACAGAAACACAACAAATCTACGTATATAAAGCAGATCCAGATTATATTCCGCACCTTTCAATTTTCAAGCACTGCAAGGCACTTAACCTGGCAATAAGAGTATGATATGATGATATAGAGCTTACGATTTATATAGCAGAACTCGAGTTTAAATCAGGACCTGTATTTTTTATAAAAATCTAAAATAATCAGGATTTTACTTATTTATCTGTACCTATAAAATACATTATACGAGAATAGGATTTCGCATCCAAAAAAGCAGTTAACCTGCCAAAATAAATGGAAAGACGAGGTGCTCTCCACATCAAAAAGGTGCACTCATGCAAAATCACTTTATCCTTTTTAAAAAATTATGCTTTAATTTGTTATTAAATCAAAAGGAGGCTTGTAAAGAAAAAGTGCATCTCTTTTTCCAAGTAAAAGAAAACGAAAATGCTTCCTTGTCCACATTATGTATCTGGAAAAGTTGCTGGTGGGAATGACTCTACTAATCGAGATCAGATTCCTCTAATAAAGAACCAATTAAGAGAAGAAAAAAAAAACCCCATCTCAAACTAGCTACTCCCCTTCATAATTTCAACTGAAAGCTACCCTTAAACACAAAACCAACATTTTCAAACGATGAAAAGTGAGCAACAAGGTCATCATCAAAGCCACAGAAAAACAGGTGAAAAGAACGGTTTTGAAGCAAAAAGCAGCTTCCAACTTTAAAAAATATGATCTATGATCGGCCCACATAGTTCTTTATCTTTCACTTGTTATTACAAGTAGGAAGCAAGTTGCTAGGGCACAAGTGGAATCTTAAATCAAGGCATCTGGAAAGTGTGGTTTTCATATTCCTTCTCACGATCCAGCTCATGCAATGCTGCGTGCGAAGGTTGAAAATCTGAAATGACCATAAGATGCATACACTTACAAATATCCCCATGTTCATGCAAATTATGGGTACCGGATTGAAATTTTGTGAACATAAAAGATATTCGGGTCACCAAAAATTGTTTGAAAAATTGTTTGAGCTCAATATATTAGGTTAACCTTGAAATCTCTTGATTGTTTTATTAACTCGAGTTAAAAATTAACCCGCAAGAGAGTTACTTTAATATAATTTGGTCAAAATGATAGGTCTAAAGGAAATCAATGTGATATGTATTTATTATTTATTATTGTTAAGACGATGATATATTGAATTGATCAAAGTTTCATGTTTTAACTTACCAACCCATAACCCAAATCACAAATTTTATTGGTTAAATAACTTTGTTTTTTTTTTAAAAAAAATATATATTTTTAATTAATGATATGATATTAAAATAGAAGCTCATAGAATTGAGTATAAAGAAAATATTATAATGTTTTTTTGAGATTCTGGTAACTTCACAAACAGCGAACCACAAAAAATATAAAGATCAATTCAAAAATCAATCAAGTATTAAAGGGAAAATACAACTAAAAAGGATTAAATTGAAAGGAAAAATAAAAGAACAAATTTTCTAAAATTATAATGTTAGAAATAGTTTTAAGATGATCTTTGTAAATGATAAATTTATACTCTCTAAAATTATAATGTTTTCATGAAAGAGATATCTTTGTGATAGTCTTTTTAAAATTAAATAATGATTATTGTAACCAAGATTGAGATGATAATAATATTGTATCTTCTTCATACTTGCTTGAGTCATGTGGAATGGAAGGTTAGAGCATGTGAATTAATATTGAGTTAATACAATATGGTTTTTAAGAAAAATTATAAGTGTAAAATTTGTGTAGAAAAAAAATTACAAAATCTTCGTTTTAAACAATTAAAAGAAGTAGTTAATGTCTAGATCTAATCACTCGAACATTGGTGACTTAAAATTTATGCAAACAAGAGGTGAGAAAAAATATTATATTACTTTTATAGATGATTACACATTGTATTATTATATTTATTTGATTTGAAACATAGATAAAACTTTTGAAATGTTTAAACATTAAAAGAATAAAGTTGAAAATCAAATTGGTAAGAGAATAAAGGTAACAAAAATTGTGGTTTTTAAGGCTAAAAACTATTAGGTTTGTACGAGTAATTTCTTATTAGTTTTTGTTCTAAAAATTAGAATAAATAGGAGCAAAAAAAGAGATATGCAACACATTTTTGTAGCACATCTCTAGCTTTTTATCCTTCATTTTCTCTATATTATAAAGCTTAAGATCCTATCCATATAGAGAGATTTTGAGTTCAAGATTTCTTTGGTTCATAACCTTAAAAGGAAGTGCGTCCTTTTAAGTGATGTTGTAGGAATCTTGAGGGGTTGATTGCATACATTTATTTGTATTAAGTGAATAACAATAAAATTCTAAGGATATATGATTGATATTTAACAACATATTACTTTTTGTTTATTCAAGAAGCAAATACCTTACATCTAAACCTAATTTAGATTGATCTAAAATTGATTTTATATGTGATTGTATGCATGCTAGGATATATAGTTAAATTCTATGTAGTTTTTTATGTGCAAGAATGTATATGAGGTTTCTGGTTTGATATTATATATATATATATATATATATATATATATATATAATACTAGTTAAATTTATGTGGTTTCTGATATGCAAGAATGCATATTAGGTTTTTGGTTTGATTCTTATTGCAATTTCTTTTTATTATACTAGTTAACAATTATTATCTATAAATTTAATTTATAACTCACTTTGTTATTTAGAGATTTCCTTTTGATCTCCAAGTAATTATACTTGGTATGGAATTGAAATTGTGAATTCTTCCCATCATTTTAAAATTGTTTTTCTGTTACTATTATTTTGTACAATTGAATTTGAATTATCTCATTGATATTGGATAGCCTTTCTATCACTTCCTTGAATGCAATTGTTTGTTAGAATTACTTAATGGTTTACCCTTTCTTTATACCCTTTTATTCTTCTTGTTGCCACGTGTTAGTCAACGTAAATAACTTGTAGAAATATTCACAAATACAAACTAAAATCACCACTACCATGATGTGGAAACATAATCCATTAAAAGTAAATGAGCAAATCCACGAGCAAAAGCAACTTTTCAAAGGCAAATGCCAAAGCGCACTTCAGTCCTTATTTACGAGCTCTGCCCCTTCCGTTTTCTTGATGCTTCGAACTTCCGTTCCGGACAAAAGTTTATCTCTTTAATTTATTCCTATCCTTGACGCTTTGTACGCAACCTACCTGTTCTGGGACCCATAATTGGACTTTCTTTAACCCCACTGTTGATGACGTGGAGTACTGATGTGGACAAAAAAGCTCATCATCAGCTTTCCCACGCCATCCACCTCGTTCCCTGGCGGCTATGTCACATGGCATTTTATTTTATTTTACGCCTTTTCTTTCCAACAATTCTCTGATCACTTTCTATATTGCATATATAAACTCCTCCCCCCTCCCACCTCTCCACGCATAAATCTTCTCTCTCATCCTTCTCCTTCATCTAGGGTTCAGCTTTTGACCCACAAAACTCTAATATTTCTCTCTGTATCGTCCAATCTCTGCCATGGCTGGTCAAGAAGAGGGCATCAAACTCTTCGGAGCAACGATTACGATGCATGGAAGAGAGTGGTTAGTGAAGAAGAACAGACCAAAGAAAATCCAACCACTGACAAGAGGCCGGAGAAGATCATACAATGCCCTAGATGCAAGAGCATGGAGACCAAGTTTTGTTACTTCAACAACTACAATGTTAACCAGCCAAGACATTTCTGTAAGGGCTGCCAGAGGTACTGGACGGCAGGTGGGGGCCCTACGAAATGTTCCTGTTGGAGCCGGCCGCCGGAAAACTAAGCCTCCTAGCCGGGGTGCTCTTGGTGGGTATCAGAGGAGTGCTTGTTTGATTGCTCCGGTGGGATACACCAATTGGAGCTAGATGGAGTTCTTTTGGAGGAGTGGCACTTGGCAACAACCCATGGCAGTTTCCGTCAAGTTTTCCCCTTGAAGCGGCGGAGGAGCGGTGGCTCAGGTGGTCGAAATTGTTGACGATCTTGAATTTTTGTCTTACAATGATTATCATGCTTGTATTATATATACAAAACCGGTTTTGATTAAAAACCTAACTTTCTAATGGTAGTTCTATGTTTGTATGTACATATCAACATCAAAACTTAACATTTTGTCTTTGATTTCTTGTGTTTACATCTACAATTTCAATAAATAAGACAAAGTCTGCAGAGAACATTAACTAATAAACTAATCGTTTACGTATTTCAATTTTTTTATTAATAAAAAATATTATTCCATTTTCATATAACATAACCAAATCAATCATGTAGTTGACTTTAATACCCATCAGGGATGTTTTCTCCCTGTTGCAGCTCAACACGAAGATCAATATTGATTGCTTCTATTTGGCTACTGAGAGATGCATATAGATAGATAGTTAAATAGATAGATCGATAGATAATAATGGATTATATATTAAAAACAATCATTTAATAGATAGAAGCTAAAGAAAACAGAACTTGAGTTATAACCTATATTTTCTTGCTGACCTTGGGCATTCATGTGAAATATTAGTAGGTGATCAGGATCCATTTCAGCAGAAGGCTATGATTCAGTTTTAATCAAATTTATTTTCACGATCGAGGAATCAAAAAGATGTGAGGCCAGCTAATCACTACGCGATAATGGAAGCAAGAAGGATGAACATATATAAAAATTCATGGAAAAGGATGAAGCATGCATATATCTGAAGATATCGAATAAGGTCATGTGTTTTACAACAACATCTTGAAAGTAATGGGGGCGTTGTTCAGATCGCTAGAGAACTTTTTTTTTTATGGGATCATGTAGTTTAGTTTATAAACTTCATGCTTCCCAAGTGACTTTACCGAGGAAAGATGATTCAGTGTGATCAAGTTAATAACCTAAGATTCGGCACCTTCTCTTTCTCTCACTACTTATGTAAATGAATCGTTTTTAATACTTTAATCTTTGAAGGTAATTTAACTGAATTAAGGTTGTTGATTGCATGTTTTAATTATTGCTATTAGCTTTAATTGAAGATTCAATTTATATGCAAAATTATTTTTTTCAGAAAGTACACTTTTTTCTGTCATGTTTTTGAAAGAAAGAAAGACATAACAAAGAACAACATATTAGATATTTAATATCCATATTATTTATGACATCGTAGATTACGTTATATCAATGAAACAATAATACTAAGTCATATAAAGAATAATTTTTGACCATTTTAATTGTGAATCATGTGAAACATGTGAAGCTTGTGTATTAGGTAAGATAACCAAAAACACCTTTTGTTAGAAAGAGTAAAAGATCTAAGAATTGTTAGGTTTAATAAAGATAGATGTTTGTGGACCATTTATAATTTGTGTTATATATGGATATGCTTATTTTATTATATTTATTGATTACCATTCTAGATAAGATCATAGGTATTTAATAAAACACAAATCTAAATACATAATAAAGTAGAAAGAATATTAAAATACTTTAATCTGATTGAGGTGGTTATACTTGAGCCAAATATTTCAATATTATCCAAAAGATAATGGGATTCTTTTACAAGGAACACATTTTATAACATCACAACTTAAGAGTTTTTGAAAGGAGAAATGACACCTATTGTATATAGTATAGCCCATGATGAGCTATACATACTTTCCACCTTCTTTCTAGGGTTATGCCACGCAAATTATTGATATTTTTAGTTAGGATTTCAAAAAAAATATATATTGATAAGAATATGGGCCTGTTTGTTTCGTCGGTACAACCGCCGTTTGCTCAAAATTCAATTTTTTTTTTCATTTTAAATGAAAAAAATTTGGTGTTTTTAAATCATTTTGATGTGCTGATGTCAAAAATGATTTTTAAAAAATAAAAAAAATATCATTTTAATGTATTTCTAAATGAAAAGCACTTTCAAAAGCAACCTCAACCGCCCTCCCAAACAGGCTCTATATAAGATATGAAATGGTAAAAGACCAAAACCATCATACTTAAAGATTTGGGGGTGTAAGGCTTATATGAAGTGTATAGTATCTGAAAAACTAGAAGGTAAGTTAGATACTATATAAGTTTGTTGGACCCGAATGACATCACTTTATAACAGAAAGTTCCCCAAGGTGTGAAAAAAATAGTCTTTTCTTTGTCTTTTTTGCTATTTTAATATGTTTGTATACAGAGAATCCATCCATAAATAAATATGTGGTATTCTTGGCCACATTGTCAACCAAGACATCGATGTGAGGTAGGGGAAAGTAAATTTGTGAGCTTCCCTTATTAAAGTCTTTGTGATCCACACATACTCGGACTTTGTTCTCTTTCTTAGGGAGCCACAATCACATCGGTCACCCATTGAGGATAGTAGATAACCTCTAGAACTGCATCCCACTATTTTTTTATCTTTTTTTTTACCTTGATTAACATATTTGGGTGTATTCTTCTTTTGTTTTGCTTAACTAGTTTACTTCTTTCTATCAAGGGAATCTTATGCATCACTATATTTGTATCTATGCCAAACATATCTACATAAGTTAGGCCATAACATTTGCATATTCATTTAGAATAAAGATCAATCTATTTTTTTCATCGACTGTGATAAGTGTACCAATTTTTAAATCCGTTTTTTTCTTTCTCAATTCTGAGAATAATGACTTCTAACTCCTCACTAGTAGGTTTCCAGGCTTTTTCATATTTTTCCACCAACCTAACAAATTCTTTCATATCCTCTTATGCTCATTATCCACAATCCATTGCAATAATATTATCAAAGTTTGGCCAATTATTCGTAGTGCAGTGTCTTTGTGAATTGTTGAGGCTTAAGGATTCCTGAAAGTGCAAGGTGTGCTTGTGTAAATGTGTTATTTAAATAGAAATAAAAGTAAAAAGTCATATTATACACTCATAAAATAATGCATGATCTTATTGAAATAAAGTGTTCATTAAACAAGGCGAGTCTTGAGCTTCTAGAATGCAAGCTTATTCTTTTCTTATTTTAGTCATTCATGTGAGGCGAGTAAAAGAGATTGAAATGATCCTCTTTTGTGTCCATTCAACGATACATCGTTTTCTGATTCGATCTTGTCTTCTTTCACTTGGGTATCATGAACTAAATCACCAACGAGATAAAAAAAGATAAATGATTAATACATGATCATGATCAAACAAAAGCAATTACAATACACAATAAGAGAGTGTTTCATCTTCCAATTCTAATACATTTCTCCTTCATCACTATATTGCATGAACACTTTTGCAAGGGGTTTATCAGTATTGTGGATAGATAGTTGTGACAAAACTTCCTCGTTCATATCCTTTCCTTTTGTTTGTAGTGAAAAAGTCATTATCTTGGCTGAATGAGGCACACGAGCCTAAAAAAAATAATCAAAAGGCTATGGTACACTTAATGGGGAGAATACAAACATGAAATTATGTATACTTTATTGAAGAAGAATTAAGTCTTGATGTTACTAGGCTCAACAAGTCATTATACATCATAGTACGATGTAAAAAAAGCTTGATCAGAAAAGTTTTTGTTGATAATGGCTTTGCATTGAATGCATTGTCAAGGCATATATTGAAATAAATGTTTATTGATGAATCGCATATGAAGCCAAGTACCATGATGGAGAAAGCATATAATGGTTTGCCAAGACAAATAGTAGGGATTCTAGAAATGAAAATATACGCAGGACCATAAATGTTCTTAATGACATTACAAGTAATGGATATTCATCCATCCTTATGGCTAAAATAGTGGCTTCTTCACTATATCAATGCTTAAAATATATCATAAAAGAGATGTTGATAACTAACAAGGCAGATGAGCTAGTTTTCATTATAAAAAATGTGGCCATACCTTTCATTGAAGTAGAAAGACTGTAAAGATAGGAACATTCATGTATTTCAAGTTATAAATGCGAGAATGAGTTCACGAAAATATAGTCTTGAGAAAACCAACGGATCTAAAAAACAACAAGGATTGTTGTTAAATACTTTTAAAGAATGAAACTTCTTTTTTAGTACGATCCTAAAATTAGAATGCTAGAAACAGATCAATATAATAAAAAGTAAAATGTTTGAATGAGAGGTTACATCTCGGGTATTAGACCAAAAAGGATGATTACAAATGAGTGGCCTAGATTAAGAAAAAAAGACAATAATGGCAAAATCAAAGGAAGAGAGTCGAGAGAAGGAAAAAACTTTTCATCTCACCACTCTAACTGTCTTTCCAAATGCTGAAAAAGGTGACATCTCTGGTATAGTTAACCTTCACATAAACACTCTTGAGTACCAAAAGGAATGACAAGAAATGAATGAGGAAGTTTTGTCATAACTGTCTACTGCAATATTGATAAACCCCTTGCAAGAGTATTTGTACGAAGGTTGGATGAAGGAGAGTTATATCATAATAGGAAGATGAAAATCATTCTTGTTATGTTTAAAAAGTTATTACTTTTGTTTAATCATGATCATGTGTTGACTTATCTATCTGTTTTATCTTGTCATTAATTTAGTTCATGATACCTTAAGACTTGTCTTGTTAAAAGAACATTTTATTTCAATAATATCTAGCATTATTTTGTGAGAGTATAATGTCTTTATACTTTTATTTTTATGCAAATAACAAACTTACAGAAGCACACCTTACACTTTCAGGAATCCTAAAAGGCCTAACAATTTACAAAACCACTACACTAAGGATAATTGGTCAAACTTTGATAATATTATTGAAATGGGCAATGGAGAATGGGCATAAGAGGATATGAAAGAGTTAGTTAGGTTGGTGGATAATTCTAAAACAACTTGAAAAATTGCTAGTGATGAGCTAGAAATCATTAATCTTGGAATTAAGCAAGAGAAAAAAAAAATTGGTACACTTATCACAACTAAGAAAAAAGATAGATTGATCTCTCTTTTAAATAAATATGCATATATTTTTGCTTAGAATCTTAAATACATATATAGTGGTGCATAAGATTTCTCTAATAGAAGTAAACTAGTTAAGCAGAAAAATAAGAAAAATACGCTCAATTATGTTACAGTAAAAATAGAGATATAAAAACAGTGGGATGCAGGATTTCTAGAGATTGTCCATTATCCTCAATGGGTGGACAATGTGGTTATGGCTCCTAAAAAAGATGAGAAAGTCTGAGTATGTGTGGATTATAGAGACTTGAATAAGGCAAGTTTAAAAGATAATTTTCCTCTACCTCACATCGATGTCTTCGTTGACAATGCGACCAAGAATGCCACATATTAGTATGGCAAAGAAGACAAAGAAAAAGACTATTTTTGTCACACCTTAGAGAACTTTCTACTATAAAAATGATTCCATTTGGGTTAAAGAAAGTTAGGGCTACATATCAAAGAGCAATTATCACTTTGTTCCACGATATGATTCACCAAGAAGTAGGAGTCTAAATATTATCCAAAAGGGATAGCCAAAATGTTTGGTACTATAAGGTAACGCTGGATTGAATTGACAATCATATTAGGTTGACTAGAGTAAATGGTATCCAAAAGGGATAACTAGAGTGTGCTTTTGAATGGGGTTGTCGATTTGAATTGGCAACCATGTCGGGTTGACTAAAGTCAATGGTATTTGGATGTAATAATCATAGTATTGGTTATCGTGTTGAAATGTTGGATGGATTGGTCAACCTTTAAGGGTTGGCCAAAATAAAAATGGTATTCGTGAGAGAATCCTAAATTGTGATTCATGGATAAAGAATATTAAAAAGGATTATTTGTTTTTATAAATGTTGTGAATTGATTTATATTGTTAATCTTATTAAATGAATTTGATTTCTATTATAGGTCATGAGTAGGCACATCGGAACTAGTATTAGTTATCATGTTATATTTTGTGTATTTAATGATGAAATTATAAACTTAATATGTAATCTTTAAGGGATTAATTTATGTAATTTAATATTTTATGATGTATGTAAAACATACGAAGACTTAAATATTTATGTGTGAGAATTGTAATCATGTTATAGTGCATGTCTTCAACTATATATATTTAAGGTTAATGACTAATTGTATGTTAACAATTCATATTTAAGTAGTAGTTGAAATTCTTAATTATATATTGAAATTATAGCGTTTTGAAATGTGTTATATAGATGTTCAATAAGTCTTTTGTTGATTAATATGTGTCTTGTGATCGATACGAGATGAATAAATGGAAATGAAAGAATAAATATTGAGTGGTATATTGAGATCCAAAATGATACAGTTGGATATGACACTATAATAACTTTTAAGATGCCCAATATATAAAGGAAACTTTGACAAAATTTCAGCTGTTATATAAAAAAAATCATTTATTTTCATATCAAGAATATTGTTAAGAAACACATAGGATTAAAAATTCAAGATGTTACATAACCATATTAGAATGATTCAATGATTGTCCTAAAAACATCCAAGAATATGTAAATTACATATTCAAGATTAATGGTTATCAAAAAGATATGGTTGAATTTTGTTTGAGAGTTCCATAATTGTATTCCTCTTTTCCACCATCAACAATGGAGAAATACGAGGAACATGATAAAGGATCCACCTTTAAAGTATTCATCAGTCCATATTATTAAAACAATGAATATTGAACACCTAACCTACAAAGTAGCACCGAGGATCTTCTAGCACCAAGGATCAAATAGAGCCTTTTTGACAAGCAATCAGCTTCAAGTTATTGGAAAACCACTACTAAATATTCAAACCAAGTCTGTCTGGAAAGATGCAGGCCAATATATTTTTAGATGTCCGGTTAAAGCCAATAGGTGCAACAATATTCTAAAGGCCTATAGTAGAAACTTGATTATGCCATTGCATTTTATTTTTTTTATGTTGAAGACATGATAGCACAAAGCTTATATGATCATTCTATCTACTTTCGCAATGCTCATCAAAATGGATAAAGAAAGTTGTTGTTCTTATAAGGTGAGGTATG
This sequence comes from Salix udensis, assembly GCA_029204005.1. Taxonomy (NCBI): domain Eukaryota; kingdom Viridiplantae; phylum Streptophyta; class Magnoliopsida; order Malpighiales; family Salicaceae; genus Salix; species Salix udensis. The sequence continues at coordinate 3,516,139 of CM055029.1, read as the reverse complement.
AGAGATACTTATAACTAATATGTAAATGTTTATTAGATGACATTTATATTGAAATTACATGCATGAGAATTTATATAGAAGATCACTCTATGAAAAGACTCATATAATTATTATATAAGTGATTATTAACTTGAAACCACTAGTTTATCTTATATAAAGAATTTATGTTTTGATCATATTATATGTTATCCAAATCAAGGTAATTAATCATGTGTGATTTAATTGTAAATAAGTTTTAAAAACTAAAGATTAAAATGTAATTATATAAGAAATTATAATTTTAGACTAAAACAATCAAATAAAGACTTGATTGAATAAGTTTATAAAATTATCTTGAAATAATGTGATATTATTGAGAAAGCAAATTGATATTTGACTATTTATAGTGTTTTCACTTTTTCTCTAAATAGAATTTATGCCTCTTTAATTCTAAGTAGTACATAGTAAACAACATAAAACACCTAAAATAGCAAAATAGAGATAACACTCAAATGCATAGCAATCACTCTCTCCTAAAAGAGTTTAAAATTATTTCTCAATAATAATTTGTGTGAATTATCAGTAGAGACTTAACACGTAAATAACTTGTAGTTTATAACAACCTGATCTTAAAACAATTATTCAAAACCAAAAAAATATTTAATCTTCAAATTATTTTCATACAAACCACAAGATATTTCTAACAAAATCCTTAAAACTTAATTTTAAATTTGTCATTTTTAGTGTTATTTCAAGAAACCCAACAACTTATTTTAAGAGACCAACAACTTATTTTAAGAAGCTAAAAGGTTGCTCCCACATGTGCTGTTGCCATGGGATGATAAGCAGATCCTAAACAATTACCAAAAATAAAAAATCCTTAGAACTAAAGAAGACTTTTTAAAAACATGATACTAAAAAAAATTGAAATAGAAAACAAATAAAAGCACAAATAAATTAAGGATAAGGAAAATCCCCACCAAGCCCCATTCAAGCAGCAAACTGAGAAACACCACCCTCAGATTCAAATCATTCTGAAACCCAGGATTGATGATCTAAGGTCCATCTAAATAGTTCTTGTCGAGCATGGATGAAGGTTTAGGAGCAAGCTACGGGCAAAAAAAAATTGTAGGAAGAATAAAAGCATAAATAAATTCTGGAGAAGCAGATTTTTTATATTTCCTCATCATTTCAATTATTTTACATCTTTCAACAAGTGCCCTACTGTGTAGGTACTCGAGAGCTACAAGCTAGCAGCAATATACATAATGGATTCTTGTTGCTTTAGGCTGTCTGCAACATGAGAGATCACTCCAGTGCCAGCATTATGAAACCATTCATTTTTCACCTGAAATGTGAAAGGAAAAAAAAAGTTAAATCAAGAAGTGATTCAGCGGAGTATAGTTATCATAATCCAAAATAAAAATGGCGTCAGTACATGTATATTGTTATGAGCAAAGAAGGGCCAGAAGGATGAGTGAAAGCTGACATCAACTTTTTTCCATCCCAGCCTCTGCAAGCCACTTATCATTTCCTCTGTTAACATACTGAAAGCAATCATTACTCTTGTCATGGGACAACGAACAAATAATTCAAAGATATGAATGCACCGCTCTTAAATGCCATATGGTTTTACCTTCCATGAGTTCATGGTACTCTACTGTATTTTTCATGCTGGGCTCGTTCTGTGCTGCCTCCTTTGCTTTGGCAGCTTCTGGAGGAAAATGGGGGCCATCAGAAGAAACTGGTGAGCAATACTCAACATCTACAACGTGCTTGTAACCATCCAAAGATCGCTGAGGGGGCTGGCAATTTAGAAATGTCAAAACTATGCAGAAACATTAGAAATATATCTTTTGTTTATCCAAATAATTATAGTCCATTGCTGCTCTTTCTAGCTTGAGGGCTCCAATAACATGTAGCATTTGGAATTAATGATTTCCAAGAACGAAGACAGTTTATATTCCTACATTTAGATTACTTCCTTTTCTTAGACTTCCAAAAGATTTTTCACATGTTCACATGTCTGATCCTCAAGCATTCAGAATTCATGAGGAAAAGGCATTTCCAGGATACAACACTAAGAATCCAAGGCCATTGCAACCTAATTTGCACCCTATTGTTTTACATATTTACTTCTCAAGAGTAGCCAGGTCCTGAAGCACTCAATATTTCACCTACAAAGAACTTCCCTTGCAAACAAACTTTTAAATACTTCCCTTGCAACCTTAATGATCAATTTACGTATTTACTGAACAGAACCAAAGCCTCCCTGCATCTAATTTCCACTCAAGTCTTCAGAGGTCAAACTAGAAGAGTTATGCTAAGAGAATACATTTCATAGTAATCACGACCTCAAATTTCTAGAAATGTTGCTTTAATTGGACAAGTCCCAGAGAAAATTATCAATCCCCAATTCTAGTTCTTTGCAGCAACGTATGAATTCTATACCGCACCGCTAATTCCACAAAGGTTGTAACTCTAGCTAGAAACGGCTGTTGTAGAATCCCTACTTGCCTATTGTGATTTTCCTGACATACGGTTTTATCCCAAGACTTGAAAAATATCTCAGTGAAAAAGTTGATCAGAAATTTCTCATAAAATTAAAATGAACAAAATGCAGGAACCATTTATCTGATAACATGATGATTTTGACTATGAAAACAAGTAAACTGATTCATAAAGACAAAATGGATTTGAAGTACAAAGGAAACCTAATGAGAAATGGAAAATATCTTTCTATCAAAGTCTCATTTAATAAATAACGAGAATAATCAACATCACCATTTCTTCTTGAAAAATGAATATGAAGGACACAAACTCACTCTGCTCGCTACAAGGACACTCGGCCTTACTTATTATGCTTGTACCCATGATGATAAAGCAACTCCTAGATAACGGCATTTAATATATACATTAAGCTTTAACTTGAATGATCTCTTCAATTGTGCGGTCAAAGATTGTTAACAATAGTTGTGTCGAACAAAGTAAATAAGAACTATCAACTCACCGTGACAAGTTCCATCTCTCTCCTTATGGATGATGTACGCCAGCCAACCATATCTAGTTAATGTCAAAGAAACTGAGAAAATACAGAGAAATAAGACAGCTAAATGTGCAAAATAGTAGATGATATGTAGTAGGATACGATCATAAGATACATTTGCATAAAGAACACGACATCTAAATGCACCAAGAGCAGATCTGGAGAAAAAAAAGCAAGAAACATATAGGAACCATTAGGTTATGCTGGCAGAAAAAGGAATTGTTGTCTCCAATCACAATGACATTTTTCCACTTACAGAAACTTCCCATCTTCACAGTCTGATGTCATTCTCAGAAGAAGAGGTGGTTTGTTAGGTTTACCATCAGTGAGAAACAGTTGACTTCCAGTTCTACCCACGATAATAGGAGCTATTGGCAGAACAAGTTTCTCTAAGATGGGAATACCCAACAGAAATGGAAGCTGAAAAGAAAACAAAAAATAGCTAAACAAACCAAACTCTGTGAATGCTAAGCAAAATACCAATTATGTGAGGATAAAATTATAGCATTCAGATAATAGCTGTCCATTCTGTATGAGAATTAAGATTAACATATTCAGGGAAGATAATAAAAGATTATTGACAACAAAGAAAATTATTCGAGTTCAGCTTATGTTGCATTGTTTTTGTAGCCTATTTGGTATTATGGTAATGATTGTTTTTCACACTGTTTTTTGTTTAGAAATTTTTATAGATTAAAAAAATATATTTTTTAAATTTTATTTTTGACATAATATATAAAACAATTTAAAAACACCAAAAAAAAAAACTTTAAAAAAAAATTAAAAACATTTTTGAAATGCAAAAACAAATGGGCTCTTAATTCTAAACTATATCACAAATGACCAACACCGATGCAAGTAACCAATAGACATCCAAACCATAGTGTTCCAAACAACCAAAAAAGAACATTTAGATTTATGGTTATCAAGAGATCATTCATAAGATAACTAAGATAACTTTAAAAAAAAAGCCCAGATTTGTAAGATCACTAGATGGTACTACAACTATGTATTAAGAACCAGCGTCCAGAACAAACCTGCTTTTTGCCTCTCACCCCAAGATGTGGAGTTGCCAAGGTAATAAAATTAATTGGTTCCAACCCGGCAATCATACCTCGTCTTGAGGAACAAGCTGTGTTTGAATTTGGCGGAGAAGTATCGGCAGCCACATCAATGGATTGGCCAGTATTTACAGCATTTTCTGAATAAAGGACAGAAATAGCATATCTTGCAAACAAGCCACCTAGAGAATGGGCTAAAAAGGAAATCCTTTTCAGGCTTTCTCTCTTCTGCACAACTTGCATAACCTGTTTGATAATGAGAAGGAAAATCAAATATGCAGCACCTTCATTCCCAACAAGCCCGGAACCTACTCAAAATTTCCATGAGTGAAAACTAAATAAATATATTTTGCAAGGATGTAAGTACTTACTTCATCTGCAAGTCGCTTTCCTGCTCCATCAATCCCAGAGAATGTTTTAGTGTAGGTGTTACACGAACTTGCTGCAGAAAGCCAAAAAAACAAAAAAAAATCAACTAACCAGATTCCCAGCCTTACTCTGACTAATTGTATAATAAATACAGATTTGATAACAGTTTTCATATAAAAACAAGACATTAGTTGAAATAATAAGATATCATATTTTCAGAAAACTCTAACCATATGGCTCTAATAACTGAACAGACATAAAGTACTTCAACACGGTGTCATTACCACTCTACTTTGGTGACAAAAACATTTCAATCTATCATCCCCTATTTTGGTGTTTGTGGATGCTCAAAATTTTCTGTAGCTTTCTGATTATTTTCTATACCATATATCAACTTCCAAAAACAATATCAAAATACAGAAATTGTTGGTTAGGCATGTAAGAAAGAAAAGATCACCAGAATAAGAGGTGAGAATACCATGAATTAGAAAGTTTTTTCCCAGACGTCGTTTTAACTCTGCTTCCACGTATGTCCAGTCGCTTGGACTGCATTTGTGAATGATATCAATTTAGTACTTGTTGGAAATCAAAAGCCAAAAGAAATGTTGCCACTAAATTATAGTGGCTGGGTATATTACTAGGTGAACTGTGTTTGGTCATCATATACCTAGCCAAAATGCCATGCACAAGAACAAGAAGATGATCAGGTTCACTTTTCCCATTCATTGCGCTGCTGGATGATGAAAATCTCCCTTGAGTGGCAGTATTCGTACCTTGAGACTTAATGCCCTGGGGTTTCCAGTTATTATTTACACCTGCAAAAGATATCTAATATCCTCATTGGCAGTTGAACGTACATGAATACATATAATCTTGCATATAGAATTGCAAAACAGCAGAAGAAAACCAGAGCATATTTGCTTATTACACACAGAAAGAAAATGCACGCAGATGCAACAAACCTGTTTGCGCATGCAAGAGATAAGTTAAGCAGGCCAGGTTATACTAACAGAGATCTTCAATAACGTTTCAACAAACAGAGGCTTAGAAAAATAATAGCAGCTTTTCATAAATTGCCAATATAACGTGGGATCGCTAATTATAAGAAAAAAATGTTTTTAGACGTTAATTATGCTAAATTTTTCAAGGGCATAATAATCCCGTATACTGAGCTTGTGCTTTTCATACCCAAATTACAGTTATTAGATTTCTCTTGAGAGGACAGTATGATGGGCTACTGGCAAATCGAATCTGATGATGTTACCAAGATATTTAAGACCAATGGGATTTATCTTTGATGCGACAGCATGCCTAGATCAAACAACCATTCCTAAGTTTGACTCTAACAAATCTTTTATGTAGTTGTCCTCTCTACAGTAGAGTGGCTACGTAATTTATTTTCAAATTCAATTGGAATATCCCTAACAGCCTTTCTCTCCAGGTCTGTACCTTCTCTACATCTCCCACCATTCCATTTTTTTACAGTATTTATAACGCTAGCGCAAGAACACTTACAGAAATAATAATAATAAAAATCCTGGCATGAGATTAAATGAGGCTAATTACAAGCAAAATCCAATACTCAAGAAGAGAAAAAGAGAAAAGGAAGAGAAAAATCTAGTGATTTCTTTCAACGTAAAAGAGGGAGGGAGGAGCATAAGAGCAGCATCCCACAATCCTATAGAAAAAGCCAGAATCAACTAAATCTCGAAACTATCCAAAACTTCACAAATACCTAATTGAGGTTAATTAATTATAATAATAATAGTAATGGCTGCCGGAATTCAGAAATTGAAAAGAAGAACCGTTAGAACTGATGAGAGAAATACCAACCAGAAGAAGAGAAGTTAAATCCGTGGTGGGAGGAAGAAGAAGGAGAAGAAGCGGAAGAAGAACCACCTACACCTGCAGCGACACCTCCATTTCTTATATTATAATTACAATTATTACTAAATCTTGGAGAAGGAGAATATCCACATCGAGCAGCTTGGAAAAAACGATGCCGGCGCCGAAGAAGCTGAAGCCATCTGCAATGCCCTTGCTTCTTTATATGTATATCCCACCTTCACGCCCAATGAAATCAGCTAAACAGATAGAGAAACGTGGCAGAAAAATTTCCAAAATTCCCGGCTCCCAATGTTATGCTACCATTGTCTTCAACATCATGATGGTATCGCCAGACCCATACGTATAGATTGGATGCCCATGTCCGAGCTCAGATTAGATTGCTTCTTTTGTAACTATTGTGAGTCAAAGATGTTTGTTAGCCAATGGGGTTCTGCCAATTGTATGTCCTGAAAAAATCTAGATTATTTTTCAGAATTAACTTAGTTATATTAAAAAAAAAAACAAAAAACAAATAGCATGCTGTTATTGCTTTTTTTTATTGATTAAGTTTTTGTTTGATACTGTTTTTTGAAAAGAAAAAAAAATATTTTTATTTTTTAGTTTAAATTAAATTTTTTGGTGTTTTTAGATCATGGTATCAAAAATAATTTTTTAAAAATATAAAAATATATTATTTTGATATATTTTTAAATAAAAAAATATTTTTAAAAATAATTTCAATCACACTCTAATACAAGTTTAAATTTAAATTAGAGTAAGAATTCCAGGCTTTTAAATTAATTCATTGCTAAATTTAAACTTTATGGTATGAATCCATTTAGTGTGCCTATTTATTAATACTTATTAAATTTAGCTGATTTATTTATATATATTAGAGTCATTTTCACGTAGAACAATTATCTTTTGTTAATTTTAGCAGCAATCCACGTTAGAGTAGATATTTTAAGCATTCATTGCTAGCATTTTTTACTCAAACACACATTCATTATCATAAAGGTTTGGTTAGACGTGAAGCCTCTTGTAACTCCCTTTATCACACATTATTAGTCCTTAAATTTTCTTTTGAGTTCATTTTATTTAGTGAGATTTGAAATAATTTATTTCAATTAACTTGGTACAAAACTTTTTTAGTCTCGAAAAAATATTTTCAAGTGAACTTAGACGCACAATTTGGTGGAATATAATATAATATATTATAATTTTATGGTTTAAAAACAATTGAGACTTTGAAGACAAAAAAAAAATGGATGATAAAAAACAAAAGCATGTTATTTTTTTTATTTTACAAAAGATGAGTTTTAAAAATTAGATCCCTAAAGCTTTTTGTTTTTACATTTGGGTCTATTTAGGTTTAGAATTATTTTTTCTTATCTAAAACTTCATGTTTCAATCCTTAAGGTTTAATAAGGTTTTAAAAGGTATTTATGAAGTGAAATTAGGTTGAAAATGATCTTTTAAGGTACGAAAACCTCAGCTTTACTCTTTGATCACCGCTCATTGGTGGAGAGCTAGGTAAGCAGATGACGAGGAGCTTGCTTTTTCTTTGTTTAAAAATAAAACACCATCCCCCTATTTTAAGAAGAAAAAAAAAAAGGTTAGGTAAGCACAAGATAAATTAACCCACCTCTATTTTCCAGCTTCTTAACATGAATCTTAGTTATTGTTAACTACTCTAATTAATGATTGATACTTATGATTTTCTCTTTTTTTATTATTAAACTCATGTATTAGATTTTAAAATCACAATTGCTTTTTTATTAAGCTCATGTTTTAGATTTTAAAATCAAAATAATTTCTTTACTTTAAATTTAATTTTTTGGTGTTTTTAGATCATTTTGATGTGCTGATATCAAAAATAATTTTAAAAGGTATAAAAAAAATATCATTTTGATGTATTTTTAAATAAAAAACAATTTCACCAACACCCAAAAAAACAAAAAAAAAACAAAAAAAAAGTCTATCCTTTAGCTGGGGAACCTTGAAATGATGAAAATAATCGACTTAAAAATCAATGGTAAGCTACCATCTGTCATCATATAGGAAAAAATTGAGTCGCGGCAAAATTAATTTAAAAATTGTGGCATAACATGTTTATGTAATATGTTGATATAAATAATTATATCTTGAAAAAGAGTTATACATAGTAATAGTAAGTTTACTAAAACAAATTAAAGTCAAGATGCGTGATCTGAAATAGAAGGCCCATTCATTTAGGCTATTTCATTGAGACCTGAGCACACTAAACCGTGGAGGCAAGCCCACGCAATTGGTCTATTTATTTTTGTTATTTTAGTTTCACAAGTCTAGTTTAAAAAATAATATGATGTATTTTTAGTACCTTAAGCTTCTTCTTTTTTTAAAAAAATCATCGTTTCTTATTTAAAGGTCTTGTTTTCTTATGTAACTTTTAAAAAAATCTTCTTGTTATTTAACTTTTAAAAAAAAACTAAACCTCCTTTTGTTATTTCAGTCTCATTTATCGACTTGTTTTTTTTTTTAAAAAAGAATTATTTTGATTTGATAAAAAAAGTCTCGCGTGAATGATTAATGTATAATTAAATATAAAAAAAATGATGTGTTAACCCTTTTGATTTTTTGGAACAAATAGTTCTTGATTTGTGTCATTAAATGTTTGAAAATGTCTCTCAATTAGAAATTGGGATTTTTGTTATGAAAAAATTCATTTGAACTTAAAGCTAGACACATTGAATATATATGTTAATATTGTTTTTTGTATTTATTAGCACAAATAGTTCTTGGTTTATTTAATTAAATGCTTACATAGGCATGTTGATTGAAAATTAATTTTTTTTGTTATATTAATATGCATTTAAAAAGCTTGTATATTTTTAATTTAACAAAAGAATTATTTCGACGGGTCAAATAAGGCTAAAAAAAAACATGTCTCGATCCAAAAATATCCAAAAAGAGCCAACATATGTTTACATTGTAAACTCAATCAAAGCACTTAGTGAATGTTTTTTTTTTAGATTCGAGAAAATTTTAGTTTTAGAATGTATATTTTGTGGGTTTTGATGAGCGAGTAAACCCCCAGTTGTTCTAGGCTCTTACAAGAGATAGACACCCTGACTCGAACTCGAGACATGTTGTGTAGATATCAAACTTTTTGTCAATCAAAACACCCTTTTCTTGTGTTGGACTGAAATAGAAGGCACCGTCACGCCTCTTGAGGACCTTAGTGCATGTGTTATGAGTGTCGAAATAGTTTTTTTTTTCAGAAATATATCAAAATAATATTTTTTTTTAATTTTTTTAAAAAATACTTTTGACATCAACACAAGAAAATGGTCTAAAAAAACTATTTTTTAAAAATTTAAAATAAAAAATAAAAATAAATCATTTAAAAAAAACATTTTTAAACGCATACCTACCAAACACACTTGTTACCTCAAAGCCCCTATAAATCATTCGAAGGGATCTTCATCTTCATCTAATATATCAAGGAATTAACGTTATTGCATCATAAAGTTTCATTAAACTCCGCTAAAATTAACACATCTTATATACAAAAACGATACGAAAACTGAACACAGATGCATGCCATCACATGATGGAGCAAGCATGGGGATTTTCATCACTGAACATGGCGCTAGCTTCTTCGTCAACAATGGTGGAATAAGCTGGCTTCTGATAGTAACCAAACTCTGCTTCATCGTAGCCATGCTTGTAGTAGTTGTAGGAGGAGGTAACTGGCATTCTTGTATAGTGATGAGTAAATACTTGCTCGTTGAAGTTGTAGGATTCTGGATTGTAAGGGTACGGCCACAGCTCGGCTCTTCTTCCTGTCTTCCTCACTGCTCTCAGAACCTTTCTCTGGTCTGGCAATCCCGTCACTGTTACTTTCTGCATGGCTATGTCTATATCGATTCCATCCACTCCTGTGAAGCAAACAAAAACCATGTTTTACCGTCACGCACGAGAAACAATTAATCAAAATATTTGAAATGAATTACGATGAAACATAGAATAGATACCATCTAGTTTTTGAATGGCCTTCCTTATGTTGGTCTCGCAGCCAGCACAATCCATATGCACTCTCATCTCTGTAATCTGAAACATGAAAACATATATAGGCTTAGTTTGACAACATCAAAATCAAATTCTAATCGACAAGAAGAAGATGGTTTGATGGTGTTCATACTATGATTGATGAAGCACTAGATGGATATACAGCTAACCCTTCTGACAATATTTTATGCTCGCTACGCCAGAATTTACCTTTTGTTTTATCCATATGAGCTAGATTAATAACACTTTATTTGAAGAACAACACGTACGTACGTTTTATATGGCTGGACTACAGAACCTTAATTACCTTAACACAACCATTAGCTAGCTAGAAAAGGACAGGTAGCAAGAACATAGACAACATTTGTGAAGACAAAGGGAAGAACAGATCATGCAAGTGTAAAGAGAAAGAGAGCTTACTGTCATCTTGGGGGTTTAAGAGATCTAATAAATCTAGCTCTAGTTTTTTTTCTGTTCTTGATCGAACTGTGTGTGTATGAGGATACTGAAAATGATTTGAGAAGGGGTTCTATATATAGAGAATGATTTGAGAGAGAGCGCAGGAAGCATCGTTTCATTTCGCTCGTTTTTACTTGGTAGGCAAGGCATGTCAGCGGGATAAGAAAGAATATAATATACGACGTCGCCCACAGAGCTTTTTCTTTTTTCTTTTTTTCAAGTTGCTTCTACCCGACAAAACTCGAACGAATTAAGAATCGGCAGAAAGTGCATAGCAGCTGCTTCTATGTCAGAAAGCAGCTCCGACAAGTTGCTCGAGCCATAAAAATCTATATTCTAGAAAGAGATATTTTCATACAATTAGTAATGATTAACTGCGCGGTGTAGAATCCAATTAAACTCAGATTCAACCTCATATTACCTTCATTTATATCTAATTCATATATATTCTCACACGTCAAAGCTTCCTTGCAAGTATGGATCTAATTAATTTTTACGTGAGCCAGATCAATATTACTAGACATATATATAACTTTTTAACCAAGAATACAAATCTTTCGCATTGGATAAGGATCGAGTTTTCCACGTGTGATAGATATCATATGGTTTATGTAATTGATTAACTATATCTTATTCCATTTTTTGCTCGGAACCCATGAATCTTTTTGGCACAAGCGACCGCGTAGGATGTGAAATTAATGCGTCTGCGCATAATGTACTAGGAAAAGAGAGCGAGAAGAAGAAGAAGAAGAAAATAAATGGCGACTGCGTAAGAATTTCGGCGGCATGAACGAGATGGTTAATTGCTGCGTAAAAATGAGCTTTTACTTGGTAACTTCCAAGCACAATCCTACCTTCATTGCTCTTTCAACAGTTATTTACAAAGTAAACAAATCTGAACATACACGAAATCAAGAACTATAGCGCAGATCTCAATCTTTTTTCCACCCTGTCGCGTTCATTGGAAACAGTTAAATCAAGAATGGCTTGGCCAATACTTGGGATGGCCTAAATGAGCTTGTTTAGTTTGTTAATTACAATCTTGTAGGTCCAATTAAGAGCTAGAAAAGCAATTGACAGATCAATAATTAACTAAGGAGCTGGTTAATTAACAATGGTTTCAAGTTGGTGCAAATCCAGTGTAAGTTGCTCGGAAATTTCTAACAATCGGCTGCCGTCATTGGTTCGATAATAATGACTCGAGGGGACGTTGACCGGAGAAAAACAAAATCTTTCATGTCAAGAGACTATGATATAAATATTATTTTAATAATAAGTTAGCGCTCATCCATCACCTCTTGCAATTTCCAGCGGCTTTCCGATGGTGTTACAATTGATTATAGAATAGTTCTATTGTTTTTTAAAATATTTTTTATTTAAAAATATATTAAAATAATATTTTTTATTTTTTAATATTAAAAAATAATCTAAAAATATATATAAAAAATTAATTAAAAAAATCAATTTAAAAAAAAAACTTTTGAAAAGTGTCTAATTACACTAGCTTCAGTCAATAATTTCATGTACTTGATTGCTCTACAGGAGCAAGGTTTACCTGTTATGATCTCTCTCTTTTTTTATAAGAACATTTGAGTCAGCGTTGTAGCTTTACTCTAATTATAATTTTTTCTTCTTTGGTTTTTTGTCTACGTTGACAACAAAAATTGTAGAGAAATAATCATTCTCATACCCTATACAACGAAAATAAAGGAAATGGATAGAGAAATCCCAACTCACAAATTAAATGGAGAACTCGATTAATGATATTTGATCACGAAAGTTAATTAAGATACTTTTAAGATAATAAAGAATTTAAATTGTTGTAATTAAAAGAAAAATAATAAAATATAGTTATATAATATGAATCTCTTGATCAAGTAATCAAGCGACTCCCAACAAAAATAAAATTTTCCAAATAAAATTTAAATTTATTTAATCATATCTGGATCATATCAACATATACACCTACTTTCCTAGTATTTGCTTGTTCAATTTCTTGACTCCCACTTGCTGTATTTTGTGATAGACAATTTAATTTGTCGAAGATCATTATCATGTGGCGTAATCGTCTTCAGAGTGGGAAATGATTTAAAATGACTTGCGAGTGTTTTTTTAATTTTACAATGGTATAAGTGGACTCTCAAGTCACTAGTAAAACCATAGTTTCAATGGCAATGTTTTTATGCTATTGCTGTAATTAGAAATCATTTTCATCGAGTGTGATTAATTAATTAATTAATTAATTTCAATGGATATTGATAAATAGATGTAACATAAAATGTGATTTAGTTGATTAAAAAATAATTCAAATCACTACAGGTTTTCAATTTAAATTCAATAAATTATTAGATGATTTAATTTTGTTCATCATCTAAAATCGTGGACTAGCCAATGAACTTTTGCAAATCATCAATGTAAAGTACGGCATTAACAATACATAATTTTTTTCATTAATTTTTACTAGTATAATCATAACTATGATATAAATAATTAATACTGTATCAATCAAGACATTAATTTATAGAAGCGATTGTGAACGGGGAATGGTGCAGGAGCACCGGTGGCGCGTGAACCCACACGCCACCACAGCTAACAGCTGGAACAAAACAATATTTATATTGATCAAATTAACTTTAGCTAATATTTATACTGTTCAGGAAACTCATACTGCTGAGTGTGCTTATATATGATCAAATTTCAAACTGTAACTACTTGGCTGTGGTCCTCTGTTCTGCCATTGTTAGAAGCTCCAGAACCTGTAGAAGTGCCCCATTGTTGCTCCTGCGTCCTCTTGCTTGTTTCCAACATTTAGGGCCTGTTTGGTATTGCGGTTGCGGTTGTGGTTGAGGTTGAAAAAAAACAGTTTCAAAAAAAATATTTTTTTATTGTGGTTCAAAATAAACACAATCAAACAATCAAACTGCGTCCCGTTTGGCAAATGTGGAACGCACCACATTGCCAAACGGGTGCTTAATCAAGGAGTTGCAGTCGAAGATACCTGCATGTGGAGCTATTTGCTTGTCTGAAACTGCAAATGTCGCGGGAAATTATAAAAAATTACAAATCCTCGTAGGTCAAAGAATTATAAACCCAAACAGAAAAACTATTTTTTTATGGTCTAAAAAATCAATTTAAAATAAACTAAAGCCCATGATCAAAGCTGGAGCATGAGTTGGGTTGTGTCGACACGTGTACTTATAGATTTAATCATTAACAAAAGAGCTAAAACAGCTCGGGATGTCTACTGTTCACCGTGACTCATTGTCACTGTGGACTGGCAATTTGTCACGGTGAATCGCATGTGTATGTCCTCTTAAATATGAACAGTAAGGGCAGTTTCTTATCTCGGGCACATTTTATCTGCAAATCAATTTGCAACATCTATGCCATCTATCTCGGGCAGGCTGATCATTTTCCAGCAACATCTAATTACAGCCAGGCTTTATCCATTTGCAGACGCTTTCTACTATCATCTTATTCTTTTCTTTGCTTCGGTTTTAACAGATCGCAGGGACAAAAACGATCAAATTCTCAAATCAGTCAAAAACCTTGAAAGCGCCACCAACAAGAACCTGAAGAACTCGAAGACACGGTCGAGGCAGACGGCCATAACAACAACATCGTCTACAGATTCGAAGACCCAAACCCACATCAACAACTCAGCAAACCCGATCCAAACCCTGAAGAGACCGAGTTCAACATCGTCTACGGAGGAGATTCGAAGACCCGAACCCACATAAATAACCCAGCTACCCGATCCAAACCCTAAAGAGATCGAGGTTTTAATTTACGGAGGGGTCCGTGAATGTGATTTCCCTCCGGTCAAGCGGCTTGCTGTGAGTCGCCCTCATGTGTCTGCGATAGAGATTGTGGCGGTCGAGAGCGTCAATTGAGCTGGAGAAAGCAGTATTGAATTTGGAGAATGTATTGTACGGCCAGCTACAGGCGGTGTCTCACGTGCCCAGTGCATTGCAGAGGGGATTATCTTGCTTCGATTTTGTTTGAGTTGTTCACGCTAATCAATTAGCATGAACAGTGTCAAAAAATGCCCACAAAAAGACCCAGGTAAGATTTCTGCCGCCTTCACAGAGGCTGAGCTGTTATTGATTATTGATTCGGCTTCTTTATCGATATTGAGGGTGATGTTCATTTCTGATTCTTAGTTATTATTTAATTAATCAATAAATTTTGTGCAGCCATGTTGTTTCCTTTGAAGGTTACAGAGAGGGTAGGGAGTGATTTACAGTTTCGAGATCGAAGGTATAAGGAAGGATTCACTTTATTGGTGCCTTTGTTTGTCATTATTCTTGCCTTTCCAACTTATTTTGTGATTCTGGCCTGCAGGTTGGGAAGCATGGTTTTATTATTGAGTTTACTGACCCTAATAACAATGCAAGGCGAAGTGCCACTTATTTGCCTGAAGTGGCTGCCCATGAAGGTAACTTGATTGAGTTGTTTTTTGTTATCCGAGAAAAGTAGAGAGCGCAATCAAATAAAAGAGAACGGTGAAGGGGATGCGTATTCCTGACATTTATGGTGACCCTAACCAATTATGTTCTTATTTATTTCTGGTAGATGGGCCAAGACATGCAGACTGAGATATTTACACTGATTTTCTTTGCTAGATTGGGATTTTTTCTTATTTAATTATCTATAAAGCCTGTAAGTTGTATGTCTCGAACACCTGCTTATAATTTTGGCACTTTGGTTTCAGGTTGGACGAGAGAGGAGGCAATTGATTCTCTGATTCACAAAGCAGGCTATAGTGGCCACATTACGGATTCACTTCGAAAGGGTCGACCCACCTTAGCATTATTTTCCGTTGAAGATATATGTTTTCTGGTATTTAGGAATTTTTTTATCTGCTTGGTTTCTAAACAGGTGGTAGTTTTTCTTTACCGTGCTTATAGGTTATTCTTTTAAACAATGAATGAGAAGAAAAAAAATGCCGGTGTGAGAGGTTGGTTGCTCAAAATATTAAAATAATTTGGATCATAAATCTATCCTAGAACTGTTTATACTTGCTACTGCTTTTGATACAGTTTAATGAAGAGCTTTTAGAACAATGAAGCTACATTCATGTAACTTTTTTTGCCCACAGGAAATCTCTACTACTTGCGGCTGGTATCTTAGCTGCTGGTGGGACTGCTGTTTATGTGTAGTCACAGATTAGCTCTAAGAAATCTGATTCTTTTCTTTATTCCAACAGGCTCAAAGATGATAAAAAGATATCAGATAAGCTGGTCACTAATGGCAAGAGAACTGTACAAAAGAAAGGAGGTCTAAAGGCACTACAAGTTCTCGCTTCAGTTCTTTTGTCTCACATGGGTAAAATAGGTGCCAAGGACCTTTTGACTATGATTGACATAGCAGTAAGTCTTTCTTTTTTGCACACTGAAATGGAATTATTGAATCCTTCAATATCTATATCTTTTTAAGTTCTCTACCCTTAAAAGTGTCTAAATTTGTTGCTAAATTTCTAAGACAAAGCAATATAGGATTTCTTCTAGGTTCACAGTGTATATATAGCACTGGTTTACTTTTTATGATTTATATTCACTATAAAGTTTGTTAGATAAAAGCCTTGGCAAAAGTAGCCAACCCCTTTGGATGGAGCATAGATGAAATCAACGGAATGATGTCATTGGCATAGAGATCTTTATGGTTCAGATCTTTGCTCAGAGACATTTGACAAATGGGTCACACTGTTCAGGATCGAGAAAACTAGCCAATAACTTCTTTTTTCGTCCTTGCACTTGAATATAATGGCAATTCAATTTATGCGTTAGCTTTCAGGTGATCTATTTTTTCTCTTTCTATTTTCCCTCTACATTCAAATAATGGTTATTTACTTTGTGCCTTCGTTGTCTTTGTCGTTGTGCTTCGTTGATTTCATTTCTGCTCCAGTGATTATTGTTACTTTTAGAATCATTTTACTGTTTGTTCAGGGGTTTAGATAATTACTAGGTTCTGCTTAACAAATATTTCGGAATGATATGCGAGTGATTCATATATGACATCTTTTTCTTCGATCAATGGTCCTACTAATTGTTGTAAAAAATTAATCATCGTCTGGTTTTGCTGAATTTCTTTTGATGGCTCTCCTTGCTTTTACTTGGTTTTCTTATGGAAGGTCATTTAATCATCGTCAGTTTCTACTTGGTGTTGGTTATTTTTTGTTTACTTCGGTTGAGTTACTGCTTTGTTGGCGTTAAGATTTGCTCAATTCACTTTGCCAATGTCTTCACAATTTTTTTTAAATTTAACATTAATGCCTTTGTTTCTTTTGCTTGACCACTGAATTGTCAGTTGTTGTTAGGTTTTCTTCTGCTTAGATTACTGCTTGGGATAAAAAAATTCTCCAGCTGTTTTGCTGGTATGTGCAAACATTAATTACATATAACATTAATGTCTTTGTTTCTCTTGCTTCGTTGTGTTTACTATTGCATTCACAAATTTTATTATGTTTTTCTTCTCTTCCATCAAACACGTTGATTGTATAAATTTTGTTATGTGTTGTTGCAATTTCCAATTGTCAGCTGAAAAAAAAATTATGGCACCATGCAATTAGAGTAACCAAACCATGAGAGTTGTTAAGCTCTTCATTAACTTTAACCATATCTCCCGAAACAAGATAATAGACATCACTGGTAGCCTTGGCACTTTCAACTGCACCCACTTCTGGTAATTCAACATACACAGCATCACCTAAATAGTCTTGAGCATGATTGGTTATACCGACAATACCTGTTTTACCATCAACCTTTACCCATTCATGACTTCCAGCATACATGAAGTCCTTTAAAACTCCAAGTGAATTGAGAAAATGCCTATGTCATGAAGCTTAAGGTGCATGAGATTAAATGAATATCGAAAAACCTAATAAGTTAACAAATTTTAGAAAGTAGCATAATCTTTAAACAAACAAATTAGTTAATTTTATCTATTGCCATTTTGTGATTTGTCAATTAAATGATTATCCAAATAATTAAAACAATGACCACATTCATTCAGTTACATATAAAACAAATAACCATCTACGAATGAAAACATACACCTCATCTTAAAAAAAAAATTCGTTGGTTACTGAACAAATAGATCGACAAATCGTTAAAACAAACCCAAAGTTGATGTAGCCTATCAAATAACAAATGCTTTATTAGAAAAAAATTACCTTTCACCTTATATTCAAAAATAAAAAAAATTGTTTAAACTGATGTGGCCCAACAATGAACAAATGCAAGGTTAGAAAACATACAAAACAAGACATTTAATCATTATGAGATATTTGCAAGAAATTTTCAAAGGAAAAAAATTACCTGGAATTTCTATCATGATAAAAAAAATCTAAAATAATTTATTGTTTAATTACAAATAGCTGAAATAAATATGTTTTAATATTTATTGGATGTTATCGCCTAAAAATATTTAGAGAGAGAAAAAAATGACCTAGAAAAATATTTAGACATTTTTCATCCATCTTCTCCTTCGATTGATGCTCTTTCTGGTCTGGGTGTTGGTAATAGATTGCATTTTGAGTTGATTGTAATTTTTTTCCCCTTCGATTGATGTTCGGTTTTTTTGGGTTTCTCATTGATTTTGCTTTGGGAATTCGGTTTCTTGGGGGTCGGGGTGCTTGGGTTTAGTCGTTTGTGTGTGTTGGGGGAGTGGGTTTTGGGTTTAATTGGGTTCGGGTTGGGCTGGGTTGATCGACGGTTTGAAATCTCGGGTGCTCTCTGTTTAATTGGGTTCGGGTGGATCTTCGGTTTAATTTGGTTTGGTTTGATTCTCTGCATGCGACCGAATTGAATGAATTTAGCATTGATGAATTAAATGAATTCAACATTGAATTGGTTTGTGTATGCTCTCGGTTCGTTACTTTTTTTTTCCAGTTTGTTTCATGTGTTGAATTTTACGATCACTGTTGCCATCTGGTTCTGTTTCTTCAACTGGTCTTTTGCTAAATGTCACCTCGCATTAATGAAATTCTCTGTTCATTTTGCAGGATGACATGCTTTAATTTTGACTTCTTCTGTGTTGATATTTTGTTCCCTGGCCTGCACCGACTCTCTTGCATTCCTAGGTCATTTATTTAAGATTTTCTTTCCCTGTTTTTTTACGTTTTGTCTCCCCGCATGTTCCCTGTTGCTTTTTCGTTTGCTCTGGTAGCTTCGTCTTTCTTCCATTTTTCTTTTCAGCTGTCCTTTGCATTTCATACGTTATTCACCCTAAATCTTTTGTTCTTCTTTGTTCAGATTGTGGTCTCCTGATCGTCACAAATTGCTGCAAAGAGTTCCCTTCACAAAGCCTTCCCTAAACCCTTTGTCACCCTACTTTTGAGGTTAGTAAGCTTTTGACGAAAATTTCTAAAAACCTTGCAATTAGTTGTGCTCATAATGGAAATTTTTAATAGTTTGATTGCTGCTTTTTATTATGGTTGTGGGAATTTTTATTGCGAACATGTTATTATAGTTTGATTCCTTGATATTAAAGGTTGTATTCGGCTAGGTCAATAATAAAGGTTGCCCTGAAGTTATTTCAGGGCATCCAGTAATATCTCCATGGCAATTCCAGTTCATTGTTCAATTATGATGTTCTATAGGTGTGGTAGGTAATTTTTCTCTGCTATAAATACTGGCTGCATTTTGTTTGGAATATTTGTTTCTTTTGTGGATTTTGTAGAGCCATAAAAACTTATAGTTGCCTTTGACTTTTGACGCTTATACCTTGAACTTGGTTTCCTTCCCAACACAGTCAACATGCATATTTCACTTTCCAAGATCCTCCACATCTTTCACATTCTTCAGTTTTTACTCAAATCTCCAAGTCTTTTGACAAAACTAGGGTCTTGACTGCAATAAGACAACATGAAAAAAGTAATTTCTGGAAACCAACCGACTGTGTTCCTACATTTTGCATTAACTAACAACCCCTTCATATTTTCTGAAACTTTTTGCTGAACCGATGGGGACCCAACAAAAAACCTTACCAGTGACTTCAAAGTATGCATCTTATTCTGAATATCCTCATCAACAATGACATACCCATCATTGACATTCACTAACCTCCCATGAATCATATCCACATGTTTTAAGTGGCAGATCAATTCTGTTATCTTTGGAAACACCTTATCATACCATTCAATAGCCAAAACCTCTTCTGGGATTTCTCCTGATGAGTGAAAACTCCATTTCTCTTGGATTCAAAGCACTTTGTACCAATGAGAAACTTCTGTACATGTCTATACACCATCATTAGCTAACAACCTCCTCTATCTAATAATAAACAAGTAATTGCAATTTAGCTTTTAAACAAAATAAGGTTATTTGAAAAGACAATCTGCAGCAAACTTTAGGTTAATGCTTCAACCAAGGATGCCAAGAATAAGGGTTAATTGTCTCCTGCATGTATAAATACACAAACACACACATAGATTAACAAAAAAAAATATTATCCAAGAAGACACATGTTTATGCACCTCATATAAACAAAAAATCCATGTTATCTCCAAGACAACACAATGAACTACATATAAACCGAGACCCACATATATTGCTTTGCCTTCTCCAATCTTCATCATCTGCTTCACTTCGTCACTCCATTAAAAGTTCCAACAAATCTTTAAGCACATGAAAATTAATGACCTTCTAATGTGCATATGTTACATTTCCATTAAAAGTTCCACTTTCTCCTATGATGTTTATATATGTTAACTTTCTCTTCAATTTTAGGAAATTTATGCATATGTATGTTATAATATGTATTGTAATGATTTAAAGGCTTATTGAATGTTATCATGTGTTGATGGGAATGATTGAGTACTTTTTACACTCATTAACAAACCCTATAAAAAAATGACCTTCTAATGTGCATCATGCTTAGGGTTTAAAAGCTTATTAAGAGTATAACATTAGAATAAAGAGATGCCTTATTGATCAACGTTCTCAAATGTACAAAGAACATTTTTTATCCAATCACATGACCTCCGCAATCAATTTCTTAACAAAATCATTGCTTTTTATGCCTTTTCGGTCCACTTTCTCCTATGATGTTTATATATGTCAACTTTCTATTCAATTTTAAAAAATTAATGCATATGTATGTTATACTATGTATTGTAATGATTGAAAATCTTATTCAATGTTATCATGTGTTGATGGGATTGATTGACTACTTTTTAAACTCAGTAACAAATCCTATGGAAAATAAACCTTCTAATGTGCATCATTCTAAGGGTTTAAAAGGTAATTAAGAATATAACATTAGAATAAAGATATGCCTTATTAATCAACGTTCTCAAATGTATAAAAAACATATTTTATCCAATCACATAACCTCCGCAATCAATTTCTTAACAAAATCATTGCTTTTTATGCCTTTTCGGTCCACTTTCTCCTATGATGTTTATATATGTTAAATTTCTCTTCAATTTTAAAAAATTGTTGCATATGTATGTTATAATATGTATTGTAACGATTGAAAAGGTTATTGAATGTTATCATGTGTTGATGGGATTGATTGACTTTTTAAACTCATTAACACATCCTATGAAAAAAGGTTGCAATTTAATAATTTATAACAAAATTATATAATCAATGAATCAAAATGTTATGTATCAATCACTTTCCATATAAGATATCACCCGAACCCCCATAATGCTTGCCAAACCATAATTGCTTACTTATCTTAGAATTTAAATTTTTCCTCTAACTTCAAACGTTTAAGATTTCTAAAACTGCTTATTAAGACTACAACATTACAGTAAGGAGATGCATTACGATAAGCATGTAAATACTTATGTACAAACTACAGTCAAACATTTACATGCTCATTAACATGAACATTCATATTCAGATTTGATAAACTGGAGTCAATCATTTAACACTAAATTAGACATCAGTTACCTCAACTAGGCATATCAGATATATAAACTAATGGCAAAAAAATATGAAGATTCATATTCAAATTGATAAATTTTCATGCTTTATCAAGTGAAAATTAAACTTGATTACTTATCATGTTTCTCAATTCAGAATAGTTCCTCATTATTGCACAAGTTCTTCTATTGATAAAAAAATATTAAAAAACATCCTTATAACTTCATTATTTTTAAAAACTTTGCCAACTCCTAATTCAAACTACAACATTAGAGCAATAACGTAAATCATGCTTAAAGTATCAATGTGTATAAAAGGTAGGTTAAATTCATATGATCCTTCAAGAAGTTTTACCATTGTATTATCTTCATTGTAAATGAATGTTGATCTAACTTCTTTCAATACATTTTTTCATATGTTCTAGGCAAATTTTTATTCGCACTAACCGCTTTAGCTATTTATTTGTTGCTTTTGACGATTTTTTATTCGGAACTCATCTTTTCCTCTCCTAAATTTGCTTGACTATTACTCAAGTTAGTTCCTTTCATGCTTCTAATATACAAATATTACAAATTAAGATCCCAAACCATTATCTATAAGCTTAAATTCTTTATTACATCATTCTTTGTTAATCCATGTTTCTTTAAGTTTGTAGCAATTGTAATTTAAGTAATCCATGTTTCTTTAAGTCTATAACTCAAATGTAAATTTGATTCCTTCTGCACAATGCTGCTGATTTTTGAAGAATACAACTGGAGATGCTTGATTTTTGAAAAATTATGCAGATTGTGTTGTGAATAACTTGGTATCTCCCACTATAGAGGAAACTCTGCCGAAATTTCTAACAAAATTTCTTCCCATGCTTCATCTACTAATTACAAAAATTAAACAAATTAAAGAAAAAAATTTAGAATTATTACTGATAATGATTCTTTCTCTGCTATTCATTGTTTTCATCTAAATTTTTATGTTAGATCTGCTTGAATTGTTTTATCATTCGTCTTTTATTTTTTTCAGGAAGATTAGCATCAGAATGATATGACTCATTTCACAAAAGGGATCTCGCTTCGTTCTACACATTAACATCCCTTTATTTTGAACTTATGTACAAATTGTAGAATTATCACTCTTTTGTCATCTTTGATGATGCTACAGACATTCCAAAGATGTAACTTATGTTAACGAAACAAACTCTTTTATATTATAGTTCTAAACTTTTATATTATAAGTTCATCGTTTTTATTGTAATTATATTATATTATATACGCAATAATAATTTTTTGAAGGAAAAGAATTAATATCAGTATTCTTAAATACATGTAATATAATAATATGATGAATAAATCTTATAAAATAAAAAAGCAATTGGCTTTGAATTTTAATTTTGTGTTCTTCTGATCAGGTTTATTTCTTAACAAAAAATTACGATATTTTGATTTATAATATTTCAGGTATAATATTACTGAGGAAAAAATGCAGCTCAACAAAACAAAAGGTTGACAAATTTACCTGCATTATCTACAATTAAAAAATATGCAAGCCACTTTCCGTTTTCGATTATACTTTGTTCTTTTTTAAACGGTAAATAAGTGATTATAGCACGCAAAAAAAATTAAGTTTAGTTTTTTTAAAACAAATTGCAATATTTTTATTTATAATGTGTCAAATCTAATATTACTAGGGGGGAAAAACAACTCATAAAAATAAATTTGACAAATTTACCTACGTTATCTACAATTAAAAATATACAAACCACTTCCTACGCCGATCACACTATAAAGTATGTGAGACTAATTATATGTTTTAATATTTATTGAATATTATCGTCTTAAAATATATATAGAGAGAAAATAAATGACCTGGGATTTTTTAAAAAAAATATATCAAAAATTCCTAATGAATCATTTCACCTTCGTGGCAAATTTTTTTAATAAATTTTATTAAAAGTTTTTTTAGCAATAGCAATATTCAATCACATTTTTGGTTGAAAAAAATCATTTTTAATGAATTTTATCAATTACAATTATACTAATTAAATATTAAAATTACAAAATACAATATTTATATAATCAATTAATTTT